>SEYY01018487.1:107500-110000 GCA_009176605.1 Armadillidium nasatum | reverse complement strand
ACAGGCTCATATGACGTTAAGAGGTTAGAGAAAGGACCAGAACGATCTGTAAGTTCATTATGAAAATAACAGTATCGTAGACATATTATACAGTGGTAAGTTTGTTGTGGAACCGTAGGAACCCTGCGAATGGATCCTACATATGACTGACGCCTTTTCTCCAACGTGGGACGCTATCGTGGTGAAGGGTTCTTGTGTGGATGATTACTTAATAACATGCATGGACACTTCTGGCACGAGTGACGTCCTGGCCCCGTCGTGGCATTCTCTTAATGAGGTGCCGAATATCCTCCATGGAAATGTGACCCTGTACGCGAGTCTCCGACTGCCGCATCGCATGGAGGGTTCTTGGAGGTAGTTGCAGCTGTCGCAACTGCCGTTTCAATTTATCCCACATATGTTCAATTAGGTTTGGGTAGGAGCTGTATGCTGCCCAATCCAAAGTCCTGATTTGGATCATCGTTTGGTGTTCGGTGCCACAACTCTCTCTGTTTGATGTGCGTTGTCATGAATTAGGATGAATCCCTCGCCGATGTAGGGGACATATGGCACGACATAGGGGTCAAAGATGTTTTCGATGTAACGTGCAAAATCTATTCCTCATGAACATCAAAAACTCATTTCTCCTTCATAAATGCAATGATGTTTCTGGTTCTTCTTCCTCATGCATTTCCTGGCATTTTGCAAAAAAATGTCAACTGCAACTTTGTTTTTTCCTATTTCACTCCACTAATATCTTCTGACGGTACAACTGCCAATTTACTTCCTCTAAAGCTAAACTCTTCTCTCAAAGTTTTGTCTCTAGTTCAACTTTAGATGATTCCGTAGCTATTCCTACACCTTCAACCCCATCCAACTTATTTATGCCTAAAATTGTAATTTCTGCTAAAGGCGCCATTTCTTCTCTCCCTGAGCTTAACTCTATGAAGACGTACGGTCCTGATGATATCATTCTTTTGGTTCTCAAAACTTGTGCTTCAGAGATTGCTCTCTACTTTGGTAAACTGTTTCGTCTTTGTTTTTAACCTTCCCTTCTTGTAGGAAACGTGTGCTCGTTCAACTGGTTCAGAAAAATGGGGACCTCTCTCAACCCTCTAACTACCATCCATTTCTTTAATTAATTTCTTTCTATACATTTTCACTTTAATCTCTTTTTTTTCAAAATATTTAGAATCTATCCTTAACAATAAGATTTGGTAGCATCTCAATTCTTCTGATCTTATCTCTGATCCCCAGTATGGCTTTCATAAAAAACGCTCTAATGGTGATCTTCCCATTCTCTCTGACTCTTGGTCTTCCTCTATCCGGTATTTCTGTGAATCTTTTGCTGTTGCGCTTGACATATCGAATGCTGTCGATAGAGTTTTTTCTTATCTTCCCTTTTTCGGAATTTTTCCTTCTTTCTGTGACCTTGTCTCTGATTTCCTTTCCGGTTCTTCTATAGCATCTGTTGTAGACGGCCAAATCAAGGATCTGTCCTATCACAAACCCTTTTTCTACTTTTCATTATTGACCTTCTCTCTGTTATTTCATCTCCTATCTCTCCTGTGCCGATGACTCCACCCTACATTATCTTTTCAATTTGGAAGATACCCCTCGCAATAGCAGTTAATAGAAACAAAGGGGAAAGCCAAAGTCGTTTTCTATACCTTAAAAATTCAGTTCCTCCATCTCTCTACTCGATACAATCTTTCACACAAATATATCTTCTTCGAAAACACAGAACTCTTGCCTTCATCTCTCTCATTAATATTCTGGGTGTCTCATTTTCTCGTGATCCTTCTTGAAAAGATTACATTACTTCTCTTTCTAAACAAGCTTCTAAAAAGTTTGGTGTTTTGAGAAACATTCAGAACTTCTTCACTCCACCCCAATTGCTTGCTCTTTATAGGGGTATTGTTCGTCCCTGTATGGAATACGCATCACAAATCTGGGGTGGTTCCACAGATACAGCTCTCCTTGAGAAGGTGGAATATATGGCTTTTCGTCTTAACAACTATTCCGCTCTCACTAATTCTCTCCAGTCTCTTTCTGTCCGTCGAATTGTTGCGTCACTCGCTCTATACTATTGCTAATACAAGGAACTCTGCTTTTCTGTTCTCCCCCCGCATACTCATCCATTGAGAAGAGATCGTTCGACACTTCTTTCAACACAGTCTGATCCTTTCTCTGTCCAACTCTCTGACCCAGACTTAACTACTTTGCTCAATCTTACATGTACTCTACTGGTAAAGTCTGGAACACACTTCCTTATCTATTTCTCCAACTTCCTATGACTTAAACACGTTGAAACGTCGTGTATCGGTAGAAGACGACCTTTAACTTCACCAGATTTCCGACTTTTTCCCTAACTCTGAAGGAAATTTTAGCATGACTCTGGTCTTTGACCACTGGGGGACGAAAATATATATTAATATATATAATATATATATATAATAATATATATATATATATATATATATATATAATATATATATATATTATATATATTATATATATA
>SEYY01018487.1:95000-102500 GCA_009176605.1 Armadillidium nasatum | reverse complement strand
TATTCCATGAAAAATAAAAGAAAGAGAAAGAGACAGACAGACAAACAGACAGACATAAACATAAAAAGACTCTTACTGAGATGTTGACAATAACACTCATGTATCCATCGCCTTTGTTGGTGAAATTTTTGACATCCCATGACAAAAGTTGTGCATCATTGCCTTTATCGTTTCGAAGAGCTTCACGAACAAGATTTTCAGTTACTAATTCGTAAGATTTATTTTCAGGCATAGTACCGTTTTCTGACACTGTAAAAATAGTAAGAAAATAAATAAATAATTTGTCAAATAGGAATCGAGAACAAAATAAAATTAGAAAATATAAGGTAGGCATTTACGTTTATATACATGGCTATCTACTTAGCTATCTATCTATCTACCCGTCTATCTATCTATCTATCTATCTATCTATCTATCTATATCTATCTATCTATCTATCTATCTATCTATCTATCTATCTATCTATCTATCTATCTATCTATCTATCTATCTATCTATCTATCTATCTATCTATCTATCTATCTATCTATCTATCTATCTATCTATCTCTATATCTATCTCTATCTATCTATCTATCTATCTATATCTATCTATCTCTCTCTCTCTCTATCTATCTATCTATCTATCTATCTATCTATCTATCTCTATCTATCTATCTATCTATCTATCTATCTATCTATCTATCTATCTATCTATCTATCTATCTATCTATCTATCTATCTATCTATCTATCTATCTATCTATCTATCAATTATACAATCAATCAATCAGTCTATCCATTTATCTATGTATATACCTATTAATCAATCAATCAGTCTATCTTGAGTTGAGATAATTTTGTTTATTACTAAGTTCAAGAGAGAAGGATTCTGAGGAATAGTAGGTTATAGATTTTTGGTTATACATATATATATATATATATATATATATATATATATATATATATTATATATATATATATATATATATATATATATATATATATATAATATATATATATATATATATATATATATATATATATATTAGGGATGGAGCGATACCAAAATTTTTACCGATATACCGATACCGATACCGATCTATTTCTATACCTACCCGATACCATACCGATACCCGATACCCGATACCATACCGATACCGATACTTTACTCCTATACAATATTTTCGATACCTACCGAAAAGGCCGATACCGATACCCGGTATCGGAAAATATGCCGATATTGCCGATACCGATCGATACCGATACTTCATCCATCTATATATATATATATATATATATATATATATATATATATATATATATATATATATATATATATATATATATATATATATATATATATATATATATATATATATATATATATATATATATATATATATATATATATATATATATATATATATATATATATATATATATATATATATATATATATATATATATATATATATATATATATATATATATATATATATATATATATATATATATATATATATATATATATATATATATATATATATATATATATATATATATATATATATATATATATATATATATAATTGAATCAAAATTTAACTATCAAGAGAGCAACAAAATTTTCGAAAGATCTTTTTTAATTTTAAATCAAAATCATATGTGAAGCAACAAAATTTTCGGAAGAGGTCCTTTTAAGTAATTTTAAATCAAAATCACCCGTGAAGCATAAAATTTTTAATTGAAACTTCTAAATAACTTCTGGTCAATAAAGGATGGGGAATTTGACGTAGTCAGAACAAATGAGGAATAATTCTTCGCCTGGTTCTAAAGGCTGGGAACCTTTTAAACCAGTTTTTTTTCTTCCCAAGTACGGCTGCAGGAATATGAAGTTTCTGCAGCCGACACCACCCTGCATCTTGCGGGATATGGTGTAGAGTATAAAAAAAAAAAAAAAAATTATATAATATTATATATATATATATATATTCCACTTGGGAGTTGGTGGCCTCCGGTGATGGGGTTGGCGCCACCAAGACCTCTATGCCGACTTGCCCTGGTGCACGGTCTTCTTTTTTCATTAATTTCTGCAACATTCGCGGTCTTTTTTCTAATTCTCTACTTTGTCGAACACCACCTCTCTTCTTCTAGACCTCATCTCTTGTTCTTAACTGAAACTCAGGTGTCTGAGTGCTCTGACAGCAAACCCTACTCTGTTTCCTCCTACTGTCTCTATCCTCAATTTTCAGCCAAAGGCGGATGTTGCGCATATGTGCGCAACGATGTTGTCTGTTCTCGTGTCTCTAATTTGGAGTCTTCTGAATTCTCTACTTTATGGCTTAAACTTTCTTGCAATTCTACGACTAAATTCATTTGTTCTGTCTACCTATCTCCTAACTCTACAGACTATCCAAAAATTCTTCGACTATCTTAACTCCAAAATAGAACACATTCTTTCTTCTTCTCCTTTCTCTGAAATCATCATTTTAGGTGATTTCAATGTTCACCACCGCCAATGGCTTTCATCTAGTTCTCAAGATCCAGCTGGTGAACTCGCCTTCCAATTTTCTATCCAGAACAACCTTGAGCAGTTGGTGCAACTCCCTACCCGTATCCCTGACCGTCTTGGTGATGAACCCAACATTCTAGACCTTTTTCTAACTTCTAATCCTTCTCCTTATACTGTTAAACTCTTTCCTCCTCTGGGTTCATCCGATCACCTTCTTATCTCCGTATCTTGTTCTGTCTCTTCAAGTCTTCCGCAAGAACGGCCCCCGCCTTCGGCGAGGAGACGTTTCTGGCATTTCGGTGCCACTAACTGGTCTGACTTGCGGTTCGTACTTTTCTGATTTTCCATGGAATGATTACTGTTTCCGTGGGAGGGGTCCCTCGGAGTGTGCTGAGCGCATAACTGAGGTGATTCTCTCTGGCATGGAGGCGTACATTCCATATTCTTTCCCTTCCACTAAACCTAACAAACCTTGGTTTAACTCTGCTTGTTCTCGTGCTATCCGCCGCAGGGATGCTGCCTTCAGGGATTACCGTCGTCTTCAAACTCCAGAAACTCATGCAACTTATATTTCATCCCGGAATCGTGCAAAATCTATTCTTCGAGATACTAAAAACTCTTTTCTCCGTCGCAAATGCAATAATCTTTCTGGTTCCTCTTCCTCTCGCCCTTTCTGGCATTTTGCAAAAAATGTCAACTCTAACTTTGCTTCTTCCTCTTTCCCTCCTCTAGTATCTTCTGACGGTACAACTGCCGTTTTACCTTCCTCTAAAGCTGAACTCTTTGCTCAAACTTTTGCCTCTAATTCAACCTTAGACGATTCCGGAGCTATTCCTCCTCCTTCAACCCCCTCTAACTCATTTATGCCTAAAATTGTAATTTCTTCTAAAGACGTCATTTCTGCTCTCTCTGAGCTTAACACTAAGAAGGCGTACGGTCCTGATGGTATATCCCTCCTGTGGTTCTCAAAACTTGTGCTTCCGAGCTTGCACCCTGCCTTGGTAAACTATTTCGTCTTATGTCTTTCTACTTCAACCTTCCCTTCTTGCTGGAAACGTGCGCTCATTCAGCCTGTGCCGAAGAAGGGGACCCCTCTCAACCCTCTAACTATCGTCCTATTTCTTTAACCTCCGTTCTTTCTAAAGTTTTCGAATCTATCCTTAACAGGAAGATTTGGAAACATCTCAATTCTTCTAATCTTATCTCAGATCGCCAGTATGGCTTTCGTAAAGAAACGCTCTACTGGTGATCTTCTTTCCCTTCTTTCTGACTCTTGGTCCTCCGCTCTTCGGCATTTCGGTGAATCTCAATCTTCACACTACTCGATATCTTCTTCGAAAACACGCAACTCAAACCTTCATCTCTCCTTAATATTCTAGGTGTTTCTTTTTCTCGTGATCTTTCTTGGAAAGATCACATTACTTCTCTTTCTAAACAAGCTTCTAAGAGGTTGGGTGTTCTGAGGCGCCTTCAGTATTTCTTCACACCACCCCAGTTGCTTGCTCTGTATAGGGGTGTTGTTCGCCCCTGTATGGAGTATGCGTCACACATCTGGGGTGGTTCCACACACACAGCTCTCCTGGAAAAGGTGGAGTCTAGAGCTTTTCTTCTTATCAATTCTCCTGCTCTCACTAATTCTCTCCAATCTCTTTCTGCCCATCGAAATGTTGCGTCACTCTCTCTCATACTATCGCTATTACAATGGACACTGCTCTTCTGAACTCTCTCGTCGCATACCTCCTCCACTGAGAAGGGCTCGTGCGACATCGTCTTTCTATACAGTCTCATCCTTTCTCTGTCCAACTCTCTGACCCCAGACTTAACCTGCTATGCTCAATCTTACATGTACTCTACTGGTAAAGTCTGGAACACACTTCCTTCATCTATTTTCCCAACTACCTATGACTTAAACACCTTTAAACGCCGTGTATCAGGTCATGTCGGCCTTTAATTTGACCATGTTTCCGACTTTCCTCCCAACTCTGGTGGAAATTTGGTAGGCCTCTGGCCTTTGCCCACCAGAGGAGAAATAATAAATAATATATATATATATATATATATATATATATATATATATATATATATATATATATATTATATATTATATATATATATATATATATATATATATATATATATATATATATATATATATATTGAACTTACTAATGAATTTAATTGATAATAACACAGTTAACGATGATTGTCATTCAAAGGCAAAGAAGAAAACATTTCTGCCCTTGAAAATATTCCTTTTATAAGTTACGATAAGAAGACAGATAAAATGTCTTACGTTTCGAAATGTTTTATCAAAAATTTACTTTAAAGATATAGATATGAGAAGATGTAGAAATATCTGTTAATTATCCTTTGATCTCGCAATTATTGCCCAACTTCTTTTCCAGGTACTTATTGTGATTGGAGAAATTCTTTTTTTTTGCGTGATTAAAATCATAATAATTATTGAGTTTTGTTTCATATTTAAACATCAAATTCTTGAACGAAAATTTTTAATAACTATTTAAATCTTTTGTTCTTAATATCATACTTTAGATTAACAACGACTGTTCGAGTTTGTGCTTCTTTAAACCCTTCATCGGTTTGTTACATTCTACTCTTAATAAAATACTTAAGATATAAATAGTTTTTAGACATTTCATGACTATTTTTGAAGTGCGTATACATGTATGTATAAATATTTATAAATATAAATATACGGTATATGAATATTAATATATACACTAATGTTATTAAATTTTTAAATTATATTCTTGTCTTTGATCTAAAAAGATCTTATTTTAAAATATTTTACCAAAATATTCAAAGTTTGGTGGTTTTTAAAATGGGACCTGATAACATTACAATCTTTCTCTGTTTCTTTTATATTGTATTTTTTGCATAATTTGTTATGAGACCTGAAAGAGGGAGGACTGGTGTTGTTCTTCCGAAAAACTTGTATCTGTTTTAATGCCTCTTTATTTCCTTGAGTTTTTAATAACTTTATTTTTATACTTCACAATTGTTGATTAATGCTGTTTCCTTTAATAGTATAGAGACTAGAATTAAAGTAATATTCAGTAATAAAGCCATTATAAATGAAATTGCAAAAATGTTTTTATTTTTCACATTATTAATTGCATCTGAAAAGAACAAAATAAAAATTTTAATGAGTCATTTTAATTTAATCCAAATTTTTATTTATTTATTTATTTATTTTTTAAATGTAATTTAAAGTACGTATTCATCATTCATTTTGTAATGCGTATATGAATAATCATCCAAGGAAATTCGCTGACACCTCAGTTTCCAGTTAACATTTTTGTGAATATAAAAATTTCAGACAATTAGTATATTTCTTCCCACATTTTGATCCTATATTTTCTTAAAGAAAGGGAATCAAAAGTTTTAACCTTTAACCAAATGATTATTTAATAAATTAAAAAAAAAATATTAATGAATTCTTTATCGTGTTTAAAATTTATTGGTTTTAATTTATCCCAAATTGATTAAAATATATCAGACGTTTTCTTTGCAATAAAATATATTTCATATATTGAAAACTTCTTTTTCCGCTTCTACCAAAATGGTTAACAATTCCTCTATTTATTTCACCATCTCTTTCTTCACTTTGCTTGGCTCTCTTTAATTTTAATTTTTTACTTTTTTTAATTATTAGTTTCTTAGCTATAAGCGGGACAGTCTAGTTTAGCTTCATACACTAGCCGTAACATCGAACAAAATTATTATTCCGTTTGATCAAATTAAATCTTAAGGCAGCCCAATTAGCATAAGGCATACGTCGAATGATATATGAGAGAAATCATAATCTTAATTAAATTTCTCCAAGAAGGGAGACGTAGCCACCAGCATCCCTTTTCAGTCTCTCCTTTGAGCCCGTTTAGAGAGTTATCTTGGAGGAAGGGCTCCAAGAGGTTTCACATTTCATCCCAGAATCGAGCAAAATCTATAAATTCTTCGTAAAACTGAAAACTCATCTTTTTACTGATAGCCAGAATGACTCTAGTAAGGTGCGCTCTACTGGTAATCTTATCTCTCTTCTCTATGACTCTTGGTTCAATGCTCTTCTGCGTTTCGGTGAAACCTTTGTTTTTAAAATATAGAAGGCCTTCGATAAAGTCTGGCACAAAGCATTGATTCCTAAAATTCCCTAGTTCTGTATCTTTTCTTCTCTCTGATTTACTCTCCTCTCGTTTTATAGTTGCTGTTGTACTGCCATCGTTCTGCCTTAGACTCTATTAATAGTGGTCTTCCTCAGGGATCTGTCCATTCACCAACTCTTTTTCTACCTTTCATAAAAGACATTCTCTCTATTTATTGCTTCATCTTCTATCCACTCTTACGCCGAAGACTTCACTCTTCTTTACTCTTTTCGTTTTGAATAACACCCCATCCAACAACTACTAATTAACACTACCCTTGGAGCATCTAACTTTTGATTTTTCTCGAATCTCTGATTGAAACAGGGAAAATACTCAAAAGCTAATTTTCTGAAGGTAGATATTATAGTTGTGTGGAAGATGTTTTAGAATTGAAAAACTAAACGCCAGTATGATGGTGAGGAAGAATAACCAAAAGAAATTCGGGAGACTCCAAACATGACATGACAAAAGAATATGTAATTGAGTGAATAAACACAACTTTCGCATAAGGCTAAAAACTGACCATAGATACAGAATATAATAAAGTTTGTTGCTGGAGAACTTAAAACACATGAGTTTCCGTTTAGTACAAAAGATAAAGTCTATGAAAATAGATGTACTGTTCAGCAAAGTAGAAATTTCAATAAAAATGAAATTCCTAAAGAGTTTAATGAAAAGAGAAGACCGATCATTACAAATCTCTAAATCAGTTGTTGTACCAAGATAATCAAAGGATTATTTCAACTTCAAAAGAATTAATAGGAAAGACAGACATCTTTGGAAGACTCCTAAGTGACGCTTCCGAGGCTAATTGAATGAATATCATTGTAAAAATAAAAGTGTTTTTG
>SEYY01018487.1:67500-85000 GCA_009176605.1 Armadillidium nasatum | reverse complement strand
GTTGGTGTTGTTCGATCCTGTATAGATCCTCATACAGTTCTCCTTGAAAAGATGTAGTCTAGAGCTTTTCGTCTTATCAACTCTCCCGCTCTCGCTAATTCTCTCCAGTCTCTTTTTGCCAGTCAAATTGTTGCGTCACTCTCTATACTGTCGATATTACAAGGGACACTGCCCTTCTGAACTCTCCCGTCGCATATTTCCTCCTTTTCGAAGAGCTCGTATGACGTGCCACTCTACACATTATCATTCTTTCTCTGTCCAACTCTCCGACCCCAAACTTAACCGCTATGCTCAGTCTTAAATGTACTCTACTGGACTGGAACACACTTCCTTCATCCGTTTTCCCAATTTTTTTTTTTACTTGAACACTTTCAAACGCCGTGTATCTGAACATGTGTCGGCCTTTAACGGTGCAAATTGGTAGGCCACGGGCATTGCCAACCAGAGAAGATATATATATATATATATATATATATATATATATATATATATATATATATATATATATATATATATATATATATATATATATATATATATCCGGGGAGGGAAGTAGCGCTCCCGAGGCCGATGAGATTATATTGGGTATATGGATGCTAAGGGTATTTCCCATCTCATCCCAGTGCCCAATGGTTCGTTCCATCTCGTGCTCACCTTCTACTAAATCGGAGTAAACTCTCCTTCGCACACACAGAACATTATACAGACACCCTTTAAAAGAAAATTTAAAAAAAACTAAATGATGGCTCGAGAAAAGTAGCCTCGGAGAAGCCACGGGGGGCGGCTTCCAAATATAGCCCCCATCCACCACTTGGAGTTGGTGGCCTCCGGTGATGGGGTTAGTGCAACCAGGACACAGCTGCCGGCTTGTCCTGATGCACGGTCTATTTTTTTCATTAATTTCTGCAACATTCGTGGTCTGCACTCTAATTTCCACTTTGTTGAACATCACCTCTTCTTCTTACTCTTGATGACGAAACTCTTCTTTTTCTGTCTCTATCCTCAATTTTCAGCCAAAGGCTGTTGTGCATATGCGCAACGATGTCGTTTGTTCTCGTGTCTCTAATTTGGAGTCTTCCGAATTTTCCACCTTATGGCTTAGGCTCTCTTGCCATTCTACGACTAAATTCATTTGTTCTGTTTATTTATCTCCTAATTCTACTGACTATCCTAAATTCTTCGACTATTTAAACTCCAAAATAGAGCACATTCTCTCTTGCCCATCTTTAGAGAGAAAATGATGTGTACATTTTGAAGCTGCAGACAAGTCAAAGTTGTAGTCACTTATCTTTGACTTCTTTTTGATAGATTATTGTATCTGCAGGATATGTACTTTTATGCCCTTAGAGAATTTTATCGAAGAAATTCTCGTAAATGCAAAGGCTCATATTCCATTCTCTTTTAGCTCAAAAAAACTCAAATTTTATTCTTACACTAATTTTTTCCTTGCTATTCGTTATTCGTGTGATGCCTTCAGGACATTGTTCGGTTTCAAACATGCAAACTTTACACATTTTGAGTTCATTCAGTATTAAGTTAAAATGTTTCCCACCGTCAATAGAAACTTTTTTCTCCACAGGCGTTGCAAAAACGTTTTATGCTCCTCTTTCAAATCTTTACACTGTGAAAATTGTCAAATATAATTTTGGATGATTCACGACGACGAGAAACAATTTTTACATTCTACTAAAGATGAATGCTTAACTCAAATGAAAATGCTTACTTCTTTTTCCTTTATGACTATTCAAGTGCTACTCTTCTCTTCTTCATATTTTCTTCTGTTCTCCAATTCATATATGCTGATTTTAAACTTCTTGTAAAAATAGGATCTATGAAAGAATCTTTTTATAATGTTGTGGAATTTTAATGGTGTTTGAGCGAGCAGATTAGTTTTTCATATATAACTGCAACATTGATTATAGAAAACATCTTACAAGCGACAAATTTACTTTCTCTTAGCAATTGATTCGTAAGGTTCTATTAGAAATTATTTACAAAATAAATTCAGAGACTGAGAAAATTCACAACTGAGCGAAACTTAACAAAGTAACAAAACAACACTGGTCATTTAGCTCAACAAATTATATGTCAGATCTAAGGTAAAAGACTTCAAGCTCATGACACCGCAAGGAAAAAAGAATTTGATAATATCTAAATATATATATATATATATATATATATATATATATATATATATATATATATATATATATATATATATATATATATATATATATATATATATATATATATATATATATATATATATATATATATATATATATATATATATATATATATATATATATATATATATATATATATATATATATATATATATATATATATATATATATATATATATATATATATATATATATATATATATATATATATATATATATATATATATATATATATTATATATATATATATATATATATATATATATATATATATATATATATATATATATATATATATATATATATATATATATATATATATATATATATATATATATATATATATATATATATATATATATATATATATATATATATATATATATATATATATATATATATATATATATATATATATATATATATATATATATATATATATATATATATATATATATATATATATATTAACTCTGGTGAGAAAAGACAGGAGTACTACCAAAATTTTCGGCAGTTTGAGAGACATTCAAAAATCCGGTCAAATTAAAGGCCGACATGTCCCGATACACGTCGTTGAAAGGTGTGTAAGTCATAGGAAGGTGGCATGAAAATAGACGGAATATTCAAGACTTTGCCAGTAGAATACCTGAAAGATTGAAAACTGGACAAAGAAAGGATGAGACTGTGTAGAAAGGCGTGTCACACAAGCCCTTCTTAATGGAGGAGGTATGCGACGAGAAAGTTTAGAAGAGCGGTGTCCATTGTAATAGCGATAGTATAGAGCGAGTGCCGCAACAATTCAATTAGCAGAAAGAGACAGAAGAGAATTAATGAGAGAAGGAGAGTTGATAAGACCAAAAACCCTAGACTCCACCTTTTCAAGGACAGTTGTATGAATGGAACTACCGCATATTTGTGATGCATACTCCATACAGGGTCGAACCACACCCCTATAAAGAGCAAGCAACTGGGGTGAAGTTCTGAAGGTCCCTCAGAACAGACAAACTTTTAGAAGCTTGTTTAGTGAGAGAAGTAATGTGATGATTCCCAGAAAGATAATGAGAAAAAGAAGCACCGATAAAATTAAGGAGAGATGAAAGTTTGATTTGTGTGTTTTCATAGAAAATTTTATAGTTGTGTGGAAGGTTGTGTCGAATAAAGAGATGAAGCAATTGAGTTTTAGAGGCATTGAAAACGACTATGTTTTCTCTGCCCTAATTTGAAACTCGAGAGAGAAATCAGAGGTCTTTTGCTCCAAGGCTACCTCCTTTTCGTCTGTTGACTGCTGTATATATATATATATATATATATATATATATATATATATATATATATATATATATATATATATATATATATATATATATATATATATATATATATATATATATATATATATATATATATATATATATATATTATATATATATATATATATATATATATATATATATATATATATATATATATATATATATATATATATATATATATATATATATATAAATATAAATCATCTTTTTTTTTTTTTTTTTTTTTGTAGGTAAAAATAAAAGGATTAATTTAAAGCTTACTTTGTCGTAATCCTTTAAAATTCTCTTTGTATAATAGGTTATTAGCCTTAATACAGGAAGGTACATTAACCTCAGGTAATAAAACGCATGTGAAAAACACTTCTTATCGCAGATTTTTCATCGATAATATTATCAGCTAGGAAAAATCTTTAAAAGGAAGCCATTGGCCCGTTGGTTTACTTTCCAATCTATTTTTTATCGTTCGTCTATACAGATAAATGATAAAATATTTGATAACTTCGATTTTTTTCCCTTACGACAAAATATATTGCAAATGCAAAGTGACAGTTTCTTTTCACATTTTTTAATGAAATAAATCCTAATGAGTGAAGTAGTTTTTTTATTTAAAATAACATAAGTAAGTTTTTTATCAATTATTATTATTATTATTATTATTATTATTATTATTATTATTATTATTATTATTATTATTATTATTAATATTAATTATTATTATTATTATTATTATTATTATTATTATTATTATTATTATTATTATTATTATTATTATTATTATTATTATTATTATTATTATTATATTATTATTATTATTATTATTATTATTATTATTATTATTATTATTATTATTATTATTTATTATTATTTTATATTATTATTATTATTATTATTATTATTATTATTATTATTATTATTATTATTATTATTATTATTATTATTATTATTATTATTATTATTATTATTATTATTATTATTATTATTATTATTATTATTATTATTAACCCTAGTCAAGTTAGTTCTCACCATCATTTATTAATTCTCAACTTCCTGACATGTTCTGTCACAATAAAGACAATTAGATATGTATCTTAATTTAGTCTATGGTAATTTCGTTAATTATTTTAAAATCTTTAGAAATGGGTTAGAACGAAATACTTATTAATTTACATTGATACAACATAATTATTATTATTATTATTAGTAATAATAATAATAATAATAATAATAATTATAATTATTAATATTTTTATTATTATTATTATTATTATTATTATTATTATTATTATTATTATTATTATTTTTATTATTATTATTATTATTATTATTATTATTTTAGTAAATTATTTTAGAAAAAGTTTCAGAATTCATTAGGAAAGGTAGTATTTTCTTTTATCACTACTGACAAGACAAAAGTCAAACGAATGGTAATTAAAACATTTTATTGCCAGATTTTAATTTAAATGGATCTTTGATTAAAGAGATTTGAGTGTTTGATATTAAATGATTTGAAAAATGAAACTTCGATTGGCTTCCGAGTTTGTAACACCAAAAGCTTAAGAATGTATAAGGGCAGTCTGGAACCGGCTAGATATAGTTTGGTATTACTTGTCTGGTACTAAGATTATAGTTTGGTATTATTGTGCCTTATTATTCTTAATGGTCTAATTAATAAAGTGTTAACAAATATTCTATAATTCGAACCTGGAAGCAGGCATGGATGTTTGAAATGCATATGTTTTAGTGCTGTACTAGGTTATGCCTTGGAAAAGAAACTACAATGGCTATTGATATGTTGATTCTAGTTTTTCACTAAGAGGACCATTAGCATTTTTGATCTTGTAAAAAGCATTTTTATTTATATATAAAATCTTTACCCAAGTGCAAAGATTGAAAGTGATGAAATGTTTCAATTTCAATGCATAAGGTAAATATGCAAAGTAATATACCTTGAATATGAATCAAAATAGTTGTCACGTTGATGTGGAATAATGGCAAAAATACTGCAAATATTATGGTCAGATTAATAGGTGTACATTTATTACATTTGAAATGACCAAATAAAAAAACCACAATTTATTATTATTATTATTATTATTATTATTATTATTATTATTATTATTATTATTATTATTATTATTATTATTATTATTAAGTAATATAGTAGTAGTATTTAAATAGATATTATTTGAGGGTATATATAAAAATTACACTATAAATTCTGTGGTGATCGTATAAAGTTAACCATTTGAATTGACTATAGGTTAGAACCAACGCATAGTAGCATTATTTGAGCTGAATACAATTCACGTTTATATTTAGTTCATTTATTCTACAAAGTTTCACAAGTTTCGACTGTTGTGATAATAATGATTATTAATTAAAGAAATTAGAATACAGAGGTATAGAGAGCTCTTTTCCTGAAAATCTCACAATTTTTGAATTGGTTGCAACATAGGGGAGTATCCAACGTTGAAAAAAAAATTATTTTTCGACCTGAAAATTTCGCTGTATATTTACAAATGTATTAGCTACAAAAGCTTCCAATAGAGTTTTGTTTTCTGCGTTTCAGGAAAAATGCTATATGCCCTTTTCTGACCAACTGTCGAAAAAAAAAAAAATTTTTTTTTTTTTTCCTAAAAAAAAAAAAAAAAAAAAAAAAAAAAAAAAACTATACGTAAGAAATTTCCCATTTTTGGTGGGTGTATAGAGGAGGGGCGGGGATACTACTTTCTCAATATACCACTCAATGTTATTTGATGGTTTCGAGGTATAGCCTTTCTAAATTAGACAATTTTCGAGGAAATTTCAAAATTTCCAAAGTTTGAGAGGCTTATATATATCTCGAAGAGAACAAATAGCTTTCAATAATGCATTGAGAGAAAGTTGTTTCCCTGTCCCTCGTCTATGCACCCACCAAAAATGCAAAAAAAAAAAAAAAACTTAAGGGCAGTTTTTTTTTAAATAATTTTTTCCGAAAGGGTATAATTTTCCAATTTTTTTTCAAAAAAAAAAAAAAAAAAAAAAAATTCAAGTTCTTATATCTCATTTTTTAAAGCAGATATCAAAAATAGCCATGTAATGATTTTTTACAATTAGTGCTAAAAATATTCAGTTAAATTTTCAGGTAATTTCGACCAGTTGTTTGTCAACTCTATTCAATTTTTTTTCTTGAAGTTTGACTCCAAATAACTTTCAAGCCGTTAAAGACTCAGAAAAACACCAGAAATCGACTGTTTTCAAAGTGAAAAAAATGCATATACACTGCAAATTTCAGGCCAGTTGTTCAAAAACAAAAAACCTTTTTTAGAAATTGGACGCTCCCCTTTTAAGTAGCCCGTCGACTTCAGAGCTTGAAAAACCTTGTTCAAATCAGTAGAAAATATTATTATTTTGATTCTGAGTGCAGTGCAGAGACTAAATGATTTATTTTTATTACGCTTAAAATATTATTTACCTATGTTTACTGAATGTAACGTTATTCTCAAAAACATCCTTAATCATTAATTAAAAACCATATTTTCTGAACTTGGATAAAAAATAATAAAAATAAATTTATTTTTCTCTTAACAAGTCTGAAGATTTTTATCTGGTATGTTTTAAATTTTCTTTGATAAATCACCTGATAATGTTAGTGAAGGACACTCAATTTTCATGTATTAGAATAGATATATATATATATGTTATATATATATATATATATATATATATATATATATATATATATATATATATATATATATATATATATATATATATATATATATATATATATATATATATATATATATATATATATATATATATATATATATATATATATATATATATCTAGTGACTGAAAATAATGATTCTTCTCCAAGCATAAAGTCTTACGAATTAATAACTGATGAACTAGTAAAGGAAGCTTTGACGAAAGACAAAGGCAATGCTGCCTGAACCTCTTTCATGGGAAATTAAAGATTTCACGAAACCTGGAGACAATTATGCTAGCATTGTTACAAGCATCTTTTGGTAAGTATTTTGACATCTTGTCTGAATATTACTTTAGTCTCTGACATATATATATATATATATATATATATATATATATATATATATATATTATATATATATATATATATATATATATATATATATATATATATATATATATATATATATATATATATATATATTATATATATTATTATTATTATTATTATTATTATTATTATTATTATTATTATTATATTATTATTATTATTATTATTATTATTATTACAATTTTGTCGAAAATTCTCTTTAATGTTTTCTAATGTTGATGAAGTATATAGATAAATAGATGAAATAAATTTTTTCTCCTCGTCTTTTGTATGTAAGAATCTACGGAAATAAATTAATGATTTCAGGTTAAATACAAAGAAAACAATAGTTATGGAGAAGAAACTTACGTTGTGAAGCTTAATCCACTCCGTCCTCAAAGTTCCTTTACAGATTTAATGGAAGATTCATACGTAAAAGAGACAATTGTAAGTACTGAGAGTAATTATTATGAAATTTTTTACTTAACAATGTCTTTTAAATATATAAGTTGAGATTACGCTCTGAAGCATTTTAACGGAGTTAAGTATGTAATAGTTACTAAGAAATTTTTTAAAAGTACAGATAATACTTTTAAGTATTAATATAGTATTAAGTATAAAATATAAATATTAGAAAGTTCACGGAGTTTTTTGAAATTGATAATGTTAATTTCAATCAGAGGTGCACAGCTTACAGTAATTACAGTTCCCCTGCATTTTCCTAGGGTATTTTCAAAGTATTTGCAATAAATAGGAAATAGTAAGAGCAAAGTGAAAAAAGGTTTATATATCGATGAAGAATTCCTCCACTGGGAACATTGTGCTGCAGACACTTGACACCAGTATACATTAACTTTTTTTGTGTTGAAAGCCTGGAAGATATTTAATGAATTTATTTTTCTTTTAAGGAAAATTCAAATGATTTCTAATTTTTATTACAAATATTAGTAAGAGATTTTTGTGAATATAAATATATAAATATTCTACAACTCTCCCTTTCTCTGAAGTGTGCACTTATAAGCACGTGATAATATTCACTAAGAGCATCTTAGGAGTTTAATTTATCATTCTTTTAACTTGTTAACTACATTAATTTCATTTTAGGTTTTGACAAGTATTATTTCTGGAATGAATAAACAACTTTACAGGATAAGTCTTCCCCCAATTAAAACTCCAAGATTATTGGCTAAAAATATGGAGAGAGGAAGGGAGGCTTTTGTGACAGAAAACTTAAGAAAGAAAGGTTTTGTAATGCACGACAGAAGGAAAGGAATGGACTTAAATCATTCTAAGTTAGTCTTAGAAGAACTTGGAAGATTTCATGCAAGCTCTTTGCTTTTCGAAGAAACTCTTTCTCCAAAAACTATTAGTGAATCATTTGAGTATATGGAGGTAACTTTACATTTTTTAATATTTTCATAACAAATGAATTCATACATAAACCATTATTCTTTAAGCATGATCACTATAAAAACATTTAAAACAACTAAGGTTTGATAAAGTATCTAACAAGTTTCATCTATAATTTAGAACAATAGAAAATTGAGAATAAAATAGATTCTTTTAATTTTTCTTAACTTTAGCAGTAATTAATATTTTTCAAACTTTCTTTTACTCTTTATTGGATATCATCTCTTGTAAACTGACTCGCCTTTGAATTTAAATAGAGATATCAATCAAAATTTAAAAGCAATTTAAATACGCGAAGTGAAATATATTTTTTAAACCTTAAAACCTAAAAAAATACACGAAATAGAACCTTAATAATAACTTCGGGTAGTTTTTTCTTTTTTATATGAAGAACGCTTTTGTATTGAATAATAATAATAATAATAATAATAATAATAATAATAATAATAATAATAATAATAATAATAATATATAATAATAATATGAATAATAATATAATAATATATAATAATAATAATAATAATAATAATATATAATAATATAATAATAATAATAATAATTAATAATAATAATGATAATTATCAATATTACTATTATTTTAATTATTATTATCATATTATTAATTATTATTATTATTATTATTATTATTATTATTATTATTATTAATATTATATTATTATTATTATTATTATTATTATTATTATTATTATTATTATTATTATTATTATTATTATTATTATTATTATATAAAATTATTATTATTAGTATTAATCATATTATTATTATTATTATTGATATTATTCCTTATTAATATTAATTATTATTGTTATTATTATTATTATTATTATTATTATTATTATTATTATTATTATTATTATTATTATTATTATTATTAGAACGAGCATTGAGAAATTTTAATGCAATTAATTTTTCCAAATATTACAAAAAATAAAAAATTGCAAGCACAAGATATATTATTTAATAAACTTTTATATTTAGTATTCGCTATTCGCTGAAAATTTATATGGTGTTTAAATTTTTAGTTTTACATAATTCCAAATATCTCATTTAGCAGATCTAAATAGTGAGGGAAGAAATTTGGTGTGCATCCTTTTAACACTATATTTAAAAATGCTTTAAATTCTACAATTTTCTAAGATCAATTCTGCTTTTTAAAATAGTTCATAAGAAATTAATGTCGTGTCAAATTCACAAGGCTGTCATTGGATGGTTTCTTGAGCATCGTTCATAATTTTTTTAGATTAAAGATTGTCATTTCCAAAGAAAAATAAGTGGGGGAGGGGGGAGAAATATGCCAAAGAACTTCGAAATTAAGATTATTATTCTACTTGAAACAGATTTCTAGATAAATAACTTAAAAGGTTAATAAATGCTGTTCATTTTTATTTCTTAAGAAATGAAAAGAGTTTGCTTGCATGTATTTGTGTGTGTGATGGACTTTAAAAGTATAAAAAAAATTTCGCTAAATTTTCATATAATATATATATATATATATATATATATATATATATATATATATATATATATATATATATATATATATATATATATATATATATATATATATATATATATTACTTTTAAAATGACCCTTATTCATATATTACATTTTTAAAATTTAAAATTTTAATTAAAGGTGCTATAATCTTTGAGGTAAATTCGTAGAGAAACCAGCCTATTTAAAACAATTAATTACTTTATTTTAAAATAAATCTATATAAGAATTTCTTATGCTGAAAACTAGCATGTTCAACTAATCATATTTATAAAAGCAAAACAAATAGTTTTCCATATAAAATGTTGCTTGTATGTTTTATCTTTTATACATAAGAAGAAACTTATTTTTAGTGAACTCTTGGTTTCTTCTTCCTAATAGTTTTAAATAATATAACTGAAATAACTGATTACTTATATATATATATATATATATATATATATATATATATATATATATATATATATATATATATATATATATATATATATATATATATATATATATATATATATATATATATATATATATATATATATATATATATATATATATATATATATATATATATATATATATATATATATATATATATATATATATATATATATATATATATATATATATATATATATATATATATATATATATATATATATATATATATATATATATATATATATATATATATATATATATATATATATATATATATATATATATATATAAATGAGGACGATCAAGCTTTTAAAATATTTGAAATGATGATAAAAACACAGGCCAAAAATGCATCTCTTTACTTGAAAAATCTTCCTAAATATGAAAAATGTGTAAAATGGCTTGATGCAAACCACGACAATCTGCAAAGGTTATATATAGATGCACTTAAAAATAATAAAAAAAAACTTTCCGAAGTTTTAATCCATGGTGACTGTTGGACAAATAATATTCTTTTCAAGTATGTGCAACTGTTATTATTATATTCAATTATATTTTAATAATTAGTTTTAAACAATGTCATCTTCTTTAAACTTCTAAACTTAAAAATGGATTTTACATAGTTGTTTTTCAAAGATCGTTTTGTTTTTGAATAACTATTAAATTTTTGTCACCTTATTAGTTTGTTTGTTAATTATAGTTAGCTTAATTTGTTTTCATATATTAAAAATTGGATAATATGCTATTCAGTAGTTTTCAATATATTTAGTTAACCATTTTTAGAATTAATATTTAAATATTTAGTTTTTATTTAAATTTTGGTATGCTATGGTTTAGTTTCATAATCAGCATCTTTGTGCGAGTTTTTCTGAAATGTCGGTATGCATGAGTGTTGGAATAGAAATACTCTGCCGATGTCCGTTGTTTCATGCTAATTTCTTACTTAGGGAATAAAACCTCTATAATTCCTATCCTAATTTACTGCTTTATTTAAAACTCGAACATGTAATAAATCTTTCTCAAACGATTTAACTACATCTTATTCCATAATGTCCGTTTCAGAGGTAGAGACTAGGTTTATATAAATAATATTACTCCTGAAGCATGTCTCGATAATCTAGAATTCTTTGATTCTATGTTTTATATCTTAAAATCTGTCTTCGTGCTGCTTATTAATATTTTTTTCTCATCTACCCTTCTCGAAACATCAAAAATTTTGCAATGTTATTTGAAATTAACTAACTCCAACGAGACTGTTTCTATGGAATCTTCAAATCCTTATATTGACACCCTCTTTATTTAGATATTCAATGCCCATCACACTGAATGATAGGGCTCTTCTTATTCAGAATATGAATTGAAAAGGTTTAATCCTTAGGAATTAATTTACAAAGTTTGAGATACAAAATCTGTGCAGAATCAAAACAAGCACAGGCCTACTACCTCATTTAACTGTTGACATTTCACTAATGTGTGCAGCATTTAACACACTCATCCAAGAAATGCTACTGAAATTTATCCTTACATGGTGAATGAACCCTGCTTTGAGGGTTCTCATATACATCGTTTGAAGAGTTTGAAAACATATTTACAATAGAAGGTATTCTTTTTTCAAACAAATATATATATATATATATATATATATATATATATATATATATATATATATATATATATATATATATATATATATATATATATATATATATATATATATATATATATATATATATATATTATATATATATATATATATATATATATATATATATATATATATATATATATATATATATATATATATATATATATATATATATATATATATATATATGGGTGTAACAAGGAATCACCGAATTATTTTATTGAAACACAGTCTTTTCTCTTCATTAATGTCTGATATATTCATGGTTATTTTAAAATATCACCACCTTCCCACTCTAAACTCATTTCATTTTCTTTACCAAAACCTAGGTTAACCAATTTAACCTGACCCGTTAGTTCAGATTTTTGCCATGTAATTAAATTTTAGATAATACCGAAGTTTATCCACTGTCTTCATCCCCGTTCAACACACTTATTTAATATTGTAATTTCTATTGAAGATATTACAGCTTGGATTTTTCCCCTTATCAATTACCCTGCTCTTATTAATTATCTCCAATTCCTTTCACTCTCCTTTTACTATCGCTTTACAATAGAGTTAATTCTTCCGAGTATCCTAATTTCAAATTTCCTCCTTAGGGGACAGCTCGTTTGTGACTCGTTATTCCACATTATCTCATCCTTCTTGTCTCACTATCTGACCCCTGGCGTAAAATAAATAAAAATTCTTATTTGTATTTTGTTGATAAGTTCT
Source organism: Armadillidium nasatum (assembly GCA_009176605.1). NCBI lineage: Eukaryota > Metazoa > Arthropoda > Malacostraca > Isopoda > Armadillidiidae > Armadillidium > Armadillidium nasatum. The sequence goes on along the minus strand of SEYY01018487.1, from coordinate 71,717 downwards.
GAACACTCTTCTTTCTCCTATTTTCCCTACTAATGATTAAATACCTTCAAACATCGTGTAACTTTTATTTCTACTCTTGTTTTGTTAAATGTATCAATGAAATTTCTCAACTCTGACGTACAATTTGTTTCCCCATCAGAATGTACTGTATATATATATATATTATATATATATATATAATAAAATTCACGTCTTAGGTACAATGAAAACAGTAATCCAGTAGATGTGAGATTTGTTGATCTCCAGATTTCTAGAAAATCATCCCCAGTAGAAGAAATTCACTATTTTTTCTACTCTAGTTTATCCGGCGATATTCGTGTAAAAAATTTTCAACTGATGTTATACACTTATTATCAATCTTTTTCAAAGGTCTTACTTTTTGCAAGAAGAAAAGTTCCTTTTACATTTAAGGTATGTTTGAGACGAATAATTTAAGTTAGTAAGAAACTAATGAGAGTCAAAGTTCTACTGATATTTTGATTCAGAATACTATAAAATAAATATTTTAAATTCTGGAAGATGATATATGATTGTGATTGTTTCTTATTATTAAAAAGAAAATTAAATTCTTGTTCGAACAAATAAGCTTCCTTCATTCTAAAAAAGCAAATTCAAGTTGGTACATATTTTTTACTTTAGTAATTTAGGATGATAGAGAAAAAAATAGAACAATTTTCTTTAATATTTTGTACGTCATAGAGTGCTAATAATGAAAAAAAGGTACCAAAACTTTTTTATTACAAATTTTAAAGAAACAATAATTTGACTTTTTTTTCTATTTTTTAAAGTCATCATCACAACTCACGGGCAGAGCCATAAAATAGAGTAGTGTAAAATAGTAAAAGTGCTAAAAACAAAATAATAACCCATAAAAACGCACATGTATTTTCTCGCGTGAAAACTGTCTGCAATTTTAATGTGAGAGAGATTTCATTTAGCAGAGAACACAGAAAATGCAAAGAAGTGGCTTGATAGAAGGAAGAAGCCTGTCTGCAATTTTAATGTGAGGGAGATTTCATTTAGCAGGGAACACAGAAAATGCAAAGAAGTGGCTTGATAGAAGGAAGTATCAAAGAGGACAATTTTGAGTTTGTTAATGTCCACACAAAATTTATGCGCAGGCACTGAACTATTTGTGCCCGAGAGCTTCGTAAAGATGGTGGCTCACCAGTTGACAGTTCCCTAGAGCATCTGCCTGATGTGTTTATCAAAAAAAGAAACAAAACACTTACGTCACGTTGACGGATATGTCCCGATACACGACTTTTAAAAGTCTGCAAGTCAAAGAAAGTTGGGAAAACAAATAAAGGGAATGTGTCCTAGACTTTACCAGAAGAATACATGTAAGACTGAGCATAGAGGTTAAGTCTGAGGTCGGAGAATTGAACAGAGAAAGGATGAATGAGACTTTGTAGAAAGTTATGTCGCATTAGCCTTTCTTAATGGAGGAGATCTGCGACGTGAGAGCTCAAAAGAGCACTGTACATTGTAATAGAGACAGTATATAGAAAGTGAAGCAGAAATTCAAATGGCAGAAAATGAATGGAAAGGGTTAGAAAGAGAAAATGAGTTTGTTTGATGGAAACTCTTAGATTCCACCTTTTCGAGAAGAGCTGTATGTGTGAAACCACTCCAGATGTGTCAGGCGTACTCCATACAGAACCTACCAACACTCCTATAAAGAGCAAACAACTAGGATGACGTAAAACCTCAAGAAGACGCCTCAGAACATCCAACATCTTAGAAGTATGTTTAGAAAGAGAAGTAATGTGATCCTTCCAAGAAAAATCACTTAAAAAAGAAAGACGGAGAATATTGAGAACAGATCAAGGTTTGAGTCAAGTGTTTTCGAAGATGATGTTATAGTTGTGTGGAAGGTGGTGTCGAGTAGAAAATGGAGGAATTTGAAACGACCATGTTCCCTGTGCCCCAATTTGAAATGCGAGAGAGATCAGAGGTTAGGTGTTTCGAGGCCATCTCTCTTGCGTCTGGAAAAAACAGAGCGTCTTTCAAAATAAAAGGGGTAATGAAGGGTGGAGTCATCAACACGAGGGATAGGTGATGAAGTAATAGAGAGGAGATCATTAATGAAAAGTAGCAAAAGAGTATTGAAATGACAGATCCCTGAGGAACACTATTATTTATAGATTTAGAGGAAGAACGGTGTCCGTCTATAATAGTTGCTGTACAACACCTACCAGAATGGAAATCAGAGAGAAGGGTAGATTCCGTAAGACCAAGAGCCAGAAAGAAGGAAAAGAAGATCACCAGTAGATTGCTTTTTTCGAAAGCCATACATGCAATTAGAGATAAGATTAGAAGAATTAAGGTGTTTCCAAATCTTCCTGTTAAGGATAGATTCGAAAACTTTAGAAAAAGCGGAGGTTAAAGAAACAGGAACGATAGTTAGAGGGTTGAGAGGGGTTCTCCTTCTTCGACATAGGCTGAATGAGCGCCCGTTTTCAGCAAGAAGGGAAGGTAGAATCGAGAGACAGAGACGAAATAGTTTAAAAAGGCAGGGAGCAAGCTCAGAAGCACAAGCTTTGAGAACCGCAAGAGAAATACCATTAAGATCATTTGCCTTCTGTTTATTAAGCTCAGAGAGAGCAGAAATGATATCTTTAGAAGAAATTACAATATCAAGCATAAATAAAGTATCAGGGGTTGATGCAGGAAGAATAACTCCAGAATTTTCTAAGGTAAAGTTTAAGGCAAAAGTTTGAGCGAAGAACTCAGATTTAGTAGAAGGTAAAACGGTAGTTTTGCCATCAGAAGATACTAGAGGAGGGAAAGAGTAAGAAGCAAAGTTAGAGTTGATATTTCTTTTTGTGCAAAATGCTAGAAAGAGTGAGAAGAGAATAACAAGAAAGATTATTGCATTTACGACTGAGAAAAGAGTTTTTGGTGTTGCGGAGTATTGATTTTGCCCGATTCCGAAATGAACTGTAAGTTGAATGAGTTTCTAGTGTTTGAAGACCACTCTAATCCCTGCAGGCAGCATCTCTGCGACTTACAGCACGAGAGCAAGTAGAGTTAAACCAAAGTTTGTCAAGTTTAGCAGAAATGAAAGAATATGAATATATGGCTCCATGCCAGAATAAGTCACCTCGGTTATGCTTACTGCACTGTTAGTAGGACTCCTCCCACGGGAACAATAAAATTTCATGAGAAATCGGAGAAGTACAACCGCATGTCAGACCAGTTAGAAGCACCAATGTTCCAGAAACGTTTCATCGCCGATGGGGGAAGGCCCGTTCTTGCGAAAGACTTGAAGAGATAAGAAGATGATTGCAAGAGGAGGAAAGAGTTTAACGGCGTAAGGAGAAGGATAAGAGGTTAAGAAAAGATCAAATGTGTTGTATTCATCGCCAAGACGGTCAGGGATACGGGAAGAGAGTTGCACCAACTATCAAGGTTGTTCTGGATAGAAAAGTTGTAGGCGAGTTCACCAGATAGATCATGAGATGTTGATGAAAGCCATTGGCAGTGGTGAACATTGAAATTACCTAAAATGATGATTTCGGAGAAATGAGAAGAAGAAAGAATGTGCTCTATTTTGGAGTTTAAATAGTCCAAGAATTTTTTTATAATCTGTAGAGTTAGGAGATATATAGACAGTACAAAAAAAATTTTGTAGTAGAATTGCAGGAAAGCTTAAGCCATAAAGTAGAGAATTCAGAAGACTCCAAATTAGAGACACGAGAACAGACGACATCGTTGTGCACAAATGCGGAACATCCGCCTTTGACTCAGAGTTGAAGATTGAAATAGTAGGAGTTAACAGAATAAGGTTTGCTGTCTGCTCGCGCAATCAACTGAGTTTCGGTTAAGAACAAGAGACGAGATTTATAAGAAGAGATGTGGTGTATGACAAAGGTAAATTTGAAAAACGACCTCAAATGTTGCAGAGATTGACGAAAAAAGAAGATCGTTCACCGGAGCAAGCTGAAAGCGAGTTCTTGGCAGCACCATCCCCAACGTCTGGAACCGCCTATTCCTAAACGATGATGTGGTGAGGAGTGGATGAGGGGCATTCTTCAAGCATTTAAAAGGCAGCTTTGTTTCGCCATTTTTTTGTTTAAAAAGGTAATGTACGATTTAGTGCTTGAAAATTTGTGGGAATATGTAAAGAAATAGGGTGGAGAGGTAATGGGAGCATAAACACTCCAATTTAAGACAAGGATACACTAAGGACCCTCTGAGAAGGTGAAATTCAT
>SEYY01018487.1:62500-65000 GCA_009176605.1 Armadillidium nasatum | reverse complement strand
AATCTTACTTATTCTTTTTTAGAAATGGTTATCTTGCGTAAGATCTTGTTTAGTTAGGTAAAATCTGAGTGTGTAATGTTAATTGAATAGATATGCAACAATTATCAAAATTCGAAATTAAATAAGGAGAAGGACTAAACTATGAGTATTCCAATGTCGTCTAAACCTTTTTTATCAATGGAGAGGCCTTTCGTTCATTACAAAATGGAAACCTTGCCCTCTACTTTAGAAAATTTAAAGGTAGACTCTGAGGACTTAGACAGGCTTCTAAATTTAAAAAACATTCTAAACTTCTTATACTGTATTAGACATATCTAGAAAAATAATTTTTAATAATATAAGTATAATTAACTTAAAATATTTCTGTAAATTCTCTGTGTTGAATCTATGCCAATACAAACATTAACTCTGACGTTCTGTGACTAAAATCTGCATTTCTACCGCTACAAAAATCTTGTTTTTGTGCCACTCTTCTCTTAACCGAATATATTTTCATACTCTTCAGTCTTTTTCTTGAAATTCACTTCCCCTTACTAGATTGTTACATCTTTTAATTAAATACTAAGAAATTGAATTAAGAGGACTCCAACGAATATCTCATTAACTGGATGAGCAATTCTGATTGTGACAAGATCCTAACTAATATTTAAAAACTCTTTACATTGTTACACTCTTGGTCCTTATTGTTTTACTGCAGTTTCAACAATACCATTTCAATTAATACTCTGATCACAATCTTACAGCTAATTATTATTATACTTCAACGTATTTTCTTGCATTTTGTCCTCCTAACTGAAAGTTTTTTGCAGCTTCTAGACTAATTCTCCTTTGAGAATAAAGACCATTAGATGTCTATCGAAAAAGTAAGAGATTGTTTCTCTGAATGTACGAGTTTTCCATTCCATCTAAAGAAAATCTTTAATGCCAACAAAATTCATGGTTCTATTGCAATTGTTCTTTTGTAATTCAAGAAAGGACAATGAGAATTGACAATATAGAAACAAGTTTTCGCATCTAAAACCTTATATGACTGTCATTAGCAAGAATTTCACTCGTGTATATAAAAAGAAATATATTCCTATCCCCTAAAAGAGAGCAAAATTGTATTGGTTACAAGTCAACAGTATTATAGTTAAAAATTAGAGTCCTTATATCACACACCTTTCGGCTGCAGTGGAAATCAGGAAAGGCAGATTGTATTATGAAAGTTGAAGGAGAAAAAACTGAAATTTAAAAAATTACTTTCTCTAATCGAAAATATTTATTGTGAAAGTAGAAGGATAATATAAATGTAAAATCTATTATTTAATAAATGCTTTAAATAGGTGACAAAAAGTTGAACAATAAAATAAGTTGTATTTGTTAAAGAAGCTAAATAGAATTGCATTTGCTATCTTTGTATTATAAAGTAATAAAATATGTACAGAATATATGTTTCGACCTCCACTACCATGTTCTTCGCTCATCAATCTAGGTTTAAAAAAAATTTCAGAGTAAAGTGAAATCAAGGAGAATTAAATAGTGTCATTTGAATCAGGAAAAAATCAAGTAATCTATGAATATACTCTCCAATAGGCCCTATATATACATATATATATATATATATATATATATATATATATATATATATATATATATATATATATATATATATATATATATATATATATATATATATATATATATATAGATATAGCCGCCACTGTATATATATATCAGATAAGTATTATATAATTATATACTCACTTATATATAAGAAAATATATTTGTAACTTGTACACTTGTTTTGCATGGACAAAAATTATAATATTATATAAAATCTGTAAAATTGAAAATTAAGTATAGTAAAACTCATAAAATTTTCTGTTGTAATAAATAAGAATGAATTTTACAAGTTCGAAAAAACAATAAATTTAATAGAAAAGTATTTCTTGTATTATTTCTTATCAATAATTTCAGTTGTTTACAAGTATTGAAAGAAATTTAATTGCTGTTGTAATATTATTTCACAGGTAATTTTCTGACTGCCCAAAATGATTAATTTTTATATTAACATTGAATTTAATTAGTACTTTTCAGATAACTTCAAGTATGAAAAATAAAATTATGGATCAAAACTAATGAAATTACATGGGACTTTGTATTACAGTCCTATGAATAATAACTGGATAATAATAATAATAATAATAATAACAATAATAATAATAATAATAATAATAATAATAATAATAATAATATAATAATAATAATAAATAATAATAATAATAATAATAATAATAATAATAATAATAATAATAATAATAATAATAATAAAAATAATAATAATAATAATAATAATAATAATAATAATAATAATAATAATAATAATAATAATAATAATAAACTTTGATTTTCACGAAACTATGCAAAAAAATTTGTCCATCAGTAAAGAGAAATAAGTGTTGGAAATATAAAAAATATTTCAAAATGACAGTAAAATTTTACAGTGTTTGTGAATTAT
>SEYY01018487.1:52500-60000 GCA_009176605.1 Armadillidium nasatum | reverse complement strand
AAAGAGAAAATGTTAAATTTTGTAGCTTAGACATTACAAGATTTAAAAGAACCACTTTAGTTAGAAATCAAATCAAGAATCCAAATAAATTTATTCACAGATAGGCAAGACACATGATCCTCAAAGATTGAAAATTAAATCCAATATTTTCATTTACAGACACTAAAACAGAAAACACCAATAAATGATTTTCTCGATATTCGCCTCTTTATGAAAATATACGGTAGAGGGAGGTACGGTATGAGGGAGATGTGAAAGTAAATAAAAAAGTAGGCTACTAAGTTTTAAATCAAATACTATCGAAAGCTTTTGATAGAGCTAAAGAAAAAAATTCACCGAATGTCAATGTGCAGAGGGCTAAAAATCTCAGATAAATGAAAGATTATCAGTGCAACATCCCTTACTGAAACCATACTGGCAAACCAAGATAAAATAAAAAGATATATAGGATGTTTGCAAACTTAAGTATTAAGGATAGATTCGAAAGCTTTATAAATAAGGAGGATAAGGCAATTAAACGTTAGATGCAGGGTTGAGAAGGGTTCCCCTCAATCAGCTCAGGAAGAATGAACTCACGATTTCATCACAAAAGAAGTGTTGAAATTAATAGGTAAAGAAAAAAAATTTTATCAAGAGAAGGGGACAAGTATGAAAACACAAGGTTTGAGAACTACAAGAGGTATACCGTCAGAGCCGTATGCTTTTTTTGGATAGCTCAGAGGGAGCAGAAACAACATCTTTAGAAAAAATACAACATTATATATAAATGAGTTGGAGGGAAGTGGAAATGAGGAGAAGTTTCAGGAACGTCTATGGTGAAATTAGGAAAAATGGTTTGAGTGAAGAGTCTGCCTTCCAAGTGATTATTGGTAGAATGGTGGATGAGGGAATATTTTTAGAAGAGGCCCATCATCATTCTTCTCCGAGACTATTACTCGTTTGAAAAGAATATATATATATACCGTTATATATATATATATATATATATATATATATATATATATATATATATATATATATATATATATATATATATATATATATATATATATATATATATATATATATATATATATATATATATATATATCAAATAATGAAAATAGAATAAGGAAAACAAAAAAAAATTTTTGTTAGTTGTTACTGATATCAAAATCTTAATCCACATTTTAAAATTTTAAAAATGTTACAGAAAACACCTTTAATGTTTTTATCTTGGGAAAAGTGAATGTTTTTAATTTATTTCATATAAATAAAATACAATATTTTCGTCCTTGAAAAAATTCAAATATAATAATAGAGTTAACAGGTGATATTGGATAATATTCACACCAATGTGCGATAAGCATTGACGCTTTGAGAAACTCATAAAAAATTTTTCCTTGTTTTTAACGGAAGAAAATTTCTTTGTAAACAATAGTAAGTATCGAAATATTTGGTATACTCGTAAGTTTGACAAGAAATTTAAAGTTTTTAATTTAAAATGTAATACAATTTTCAAAGTTTTATGACGAATCATTTTGTACATCATTATCTTGAAAGTATTTTACGTGGTTGGTTGAAATTCAAAGTATGTATATATATATATATATAATATATAATATAATATATATATATATATATATATATATATATATATATAATATATATATATATATATATATTATATATATTATATATATATATATATATATATATTAGCTGAAATTCAAAATCACTTAGTGAAGACCCCGTTCTTTCTTTTTTAAAGAAGTTGGGAACCCTTTGTTCAAAATCATGAACCTCCTTTGAATGCAGAGATATGTGTGCCTTAAAATTTCAGAATTGGGTTTTCTTCATCAAATAAGGATGATCGAGATCATATTTTTTGCAAAAAGGAAGGATAAAGTTGATTTGAAGAGAAGAAACAGTTTACATGCTAAATTTAGAAAATTACTATTAGGATACCCTTTTGATCATGTTTAATTAGGATTCTGAGAAGGAAAAATCAAATTTTAGGTAAAAAAGAAATCAGACACGATTAGTTAGAGGCTGAGTGAGAAAGAGATATGGTAAATAAAATTTCTAAAGTTTCTAAATATACATATATTTGAGTTAGAGCATTTATATAACTTTAGAAAAGACAAGAAAGCAATTGAACTGTTAATTTATGTGACGAACAGGACGATATTTGTTAAAGCTACGCAAAGATTTTATTTTATTCAAATGAAACGAATATTTGTCATTTAACCATAGACATAAAAATGGATAAATGCCCTGTAAGCTCGAAGAGACTAAACAATTATTCTGGAAAAATTAAAATATGACAGAAAATTCTATCAGCTACTATAAAAAAGTGGCTAAAATAAAGCACTTTACGAAGGCTAGGGATATAGCAATATTTTAAAATGATAAACTTCATGTTGTAAAATCTATATTTTCAGAATGTGGTTTAAATTGAGATGATCAATATGAAACAAATCCTTTGATTTGATTTTTATTAAAAAAATTTTGAACATTTAGTTTAGTTTCAAAAATCTAACAACAATTTCCAAATTATATTTATTTCAAAATAAGTTACTTTAGTATATTATTTCTTAATGATATTTTCATCTTTTGAAAAATAGCTCATATATATATATATATATATATATATATATATATATATATTATATATATAATATATATATATATATATATTTATATATATATATATATATATATACACTCATCACTGTCTCTCAGTTACATGAGGGGTGGGGTCAGTTGCAAATTCCGAAAATTTGACCTGAATATGGTCAGGTGATTAATATCTTCTGTGATGTAATTGCACTGTATCAAGTTGTTAAATTACTTGCAGCTCTTAATTAAAAACAAAAAAAACCTGAACATTACCTTCTTCCATTCAATCCTTTCTTGTGTCAGTCTATTTCCTTCATAAATAAAAATCTAGTTTCCTTACTTGACAAGCCACGACCTTTTGAACTTGCCTCTTCTCCTACTGCCTATCGATTCAGAAATAAAATTTTTCTTAGAAAATATCTATCATTCATTCTAAACATGTATCCATACCACAGCAATATCCATTAATTTACTCTTTTCATCAAGCATCTCTCTTAGTCGGTACAGATCTCTTATCTTCGAGCTTCTAATTATATTCCTTCTCTGTACCCTAGATGTATCTTTTAAGCCTTCATTTCCAAAACCTCAATTCTTTTATTCGTCATAAAATTTAATGCTCCCATCTTACTTACATCCGTACAAAAGAGTTGACAAAAATACACTCGAACATTTCATTTTTATCTTCTTTGATAAATTTCATATTTTACATTTTTATCTAACGTTACTCAACATTCTTTCACCCTCAATAGCCCTGATTATCAGTCAATCCTTTTATCACCATTACATTAGAAATGTATACATATCTCTTTGAATACTCGTACATAAAGCTGTACCGATCGTCAAGCTTCACCTTTTACATTTGTCTTCCACCTTTACTGATTCCCATCATCAATCTCTATTTCATATAAAAAATATTTTTTTTTAGTTTTACTCTTAGTAAGATTAAATTATAGTCCTTTTCCAAGGCACACTCATTTTATTTCTGTATCGGTCGCCAACACACTATCATCTGCGAAAAGTAAGGCACTTATTATTCAATTATCCTCATGCTATCAGAAATCTTGTCCACTCAGTTTTATTCATATCTCTAAATACAAAATTCATAAAGACTAAGAACCGGTTGAACATTTAGAGCTTCACTATTTCTATCGGTGATACATATTTATAAAGAAAAGTATTGGAAGTGATGTCAACAATATTTTTTTTTTTCGATGTTTCTATGACACTTTTAAAATGAAAAAACGAAACAGTTTTCCAGATTTTGCATTTACAAAAAAGTCTGTGATATATATATATATATATATATATATATATATATATATATATATATATATATATATATATATATATATATATATATATATATATATATATATATATATATATATATATATATATATATATTGCTAGATAATCATACTTTTGCAAATATGGACTCTTTCGAACTACTAACTGATGAACTTGTAAAAGAGGCTCTTGAAAATGATAAAGGAAAAGAAGCCGAACTCCTATCATGGGAAATCAAAGATTTCACAGAGAAAGGAGATAATCTTTTGAGTAGAGTTACCAGTGTTGAGGTAAGAATTTTCATATATAAAAGCTAAATACATCTACTTAACTATTTTTACTGAGTTTGAATGATTTTGGAGTTAGAGTAAATCTTGTGGTTCATTTGCTTAGTGTTTTGAAAATTGATAATGAATTTATACTATTAAATTTATTGTGTACTAAAATTTAATATATTGTTTAATATTTTATTGAATATTTGTTAAAATTCTTATTTTTCGGTATTTAATATATTACATGACTTTATGTTAGATTTTATATTTTTATTTATCATTTATTGGTACTTAATATTGATAGACAGTCAATTAAAATTATTTTAAAAAATTTAATATAATTGCAATTATAAAATATCCTTATTTCAAATTATAGTAACCCTCATTCGTACATCTTTTAAGGTGAAGTACGAAATATATAATAGGAAGTGTGAAGTATCTTACGTCGCAAAGCTTAATCCTTTACGTACGCCAAGCTCCTTCACAGAAGCTATGGAAATTTTATATGCAAAGGAGACTGTTGTAAGTAAAAAGGTTTATTATAAATGCTACTTAGCTTAACTTAGGTATTTTAATATCATACATATTGCAATGATTATTAATTTTTTTTGCAAGATGATTTACAAATTTATTTTCGTAAACTTTATTTTTAATTCTTAAAAAAGGAAAAATTTAGCAAACCTCTTTTTTTTTAATTTTCTTTTTTTCTTAATTTAATTAATTCTGCATATCTTTCAAATTAGGGGGAATGTGTAAATTTGATATATATATATATATATATATATATATATATATATATATATATATATATATATATATATATATATATATATATATATATATATATATATATATATATATATATATATATATATATATCAGTAATGGGCAAATCAGAATCCGGATTCAAAGGCTTTATCGAGGATTTAAAAATTATTTGGATTCGGATTCGATTCAGATTCGAAGGTTCCGTTTTTGGATTCGAAAAATTCAGAATTCATCTGGATTCAGATTCAATTCGGATTTTAAAATTCCGGTTTCGAATTCGAATTCGGATTCAGATTCGGGTTCGAGAAAGTCGAAAATCACTTGGATTCGGAATCAAATTCACTCATTTTTAGTAACATAAGTAAGGATAGCGATTTCGGCAGATGCCAGATTTAGCTACTTTTTCAGTAACATAAAAATTTAAACAGCGTTGTTCACTGATATATGTGATAATTCTTCAAGAAAGCTTATGTGAACATACTATATGTCGTCACAAAATACAATACGACATTCTCTTGAAAATTGGAGGACTCTTCACGATCCCTTGTAAATCTTGCCATCGCTCATATTTTGGTGAAACCTTGAAATCTTTGCGTTTCCGTTTAGATCAGTATAAAGCAGACATAAGAAGATGCAATGACAGCAATGCAATTTTCTTGCACATTGCAGAACATCATCATCAGATAAACTGGAATGACACCAAATTTATTTTTTCTTCAAGAACAAAAATTTTAAATAGATTATTAAAACCTTTTTACACATAATTTTAATACATCATCTGTTTTTTCGAGATAGATGCATACTTAGTCAAATATCTAAAAAATTGTTTTTGCAAAATATTTTCATTCCGTGAGCGATGACCAAGTGCAAGAGTTAATGGTTGGCTGAGGTGGATAATCTTTTTTACCGACTTGGGAAGTTTTCTTAATGACCTTTTTCTTTTCCTTTAACTTCAGTGTTGTCTGAAGAGGGAAGCGTGTCAGTCTTCCGTAACGTGACAATTGTTTTAACCTTCTACTTTTGCTATGTCTTTTTTACTTCGTCTGTTATCTATATTTTAGTGTTTTATCTTTTATTATTTTATTAAAAATGGTTTTAAATTTACATATATATATATATATATATATATATATATATATATATATATATATATATATATATATATATATATATATATATATATATATATATATATATATATATATATATATATATATATTAACAGGTTTTATCTAGTGTTGTAGACGGCATGAACAAATGTTTGTCAAAAGTAAGTTTATCAAATATTAAAACTCCGAAACTGTACTCTAAAAGCATTATAAAAGGTAGAGAAGCTTTTCTGACAGAAGACTTAAGAAAACAAGGCTTTAAAATGATGGATAGATCATTAGGAGCAGATCTGAATCACGCTATTATAGTAATGGAGGAATTAGGAAGATTTCATGCAAGTTCGTTGGTTTTTGAGGATTCACTTTATCCAAAAACAATTCCAGAGTCATTTGATTACTTTGAGGTAAATCCATAAAGATGAAAATTCGTAGATTTTAAATTTTAATCTGAATTGAAAATATTTTGGTAAAAATAAAAGGGACTTTTATCTAGGAGTTTTTTAAAAAAAAAATTTAAATTTTTTTATTTAAATTCTCAGAAAAAAAGGATTATAAAATGAAAGGTAAGCTTTGTAATACCTTTTTCGTGAAAATTCTTGATAGGAAATCTTTTTTAATACAGTATTTTAAAAATTCTTTAATGTTAATCATTGTTTTGCATGAATCAAGATCATGGTTAGAATGTTTACCCTTATATTTCGACTAAAGTGTTTTGAAGATATTAGGTATTATTTTATAAGATGTTGACTCTCTTTTCGAAAAATATCATTTATGAAAATAATATTCGTACTATACATGGAGGTTAGAAATGATATCATTGTCTGTTGCTGGAAAGTTTTATGAGTAATGTAATACCTAATAGGGTGACTTGATTGGTGAATGGGAGAGTTTATTTGTGTTCAAAACTTACAAATCGTAGTTCTCTATTAGTTTTCCGGTAGTTATTTTGATGTTGAAAGAATATTGTTTGTTGTTGCCTATTAGAGATTCATTTTAGGTTGAGGTATTGATTTTGGAGATTTGTTTTTTTTAGTGACCTAAACATTTATTCTTTAAACATTCGAGTTATTTAAATTTTCTGAAACTGTTCTATGAATTATCTTGAGTTGTGAGGGAAATGGGTGCATTTATTGTTCATTTGTACTTACCATTGTTGTGTGGCTTCTGTGTTGTCTCATTTTATTTTTCATTTTAATTAGTTCATTTGTTTGAGATGGTTTGTAGCTTTCCTGTATATTTTGGGATGAGAAAATTGTGTGCTTTTGAAGTATTACTTGATGGATGTACCAGGGTTGAGAGATTTTGAGTTTATCATTTCGTCTTTTATTAGAAGAGTTTTATGTAGCTTGCAAAATTAACCTAGCTATCATTTTGGTAGATTTTGTATGTAGTATTTTTCCTGGGCTAGGCTTGTTAGGTTATTGTGTACGATACTATTTCAGTGGTTTCCGTGCTGTATGTTA
>SEYY01018487.1:47500-50000 GCA_009176605.1 Armadillidium nasatum | reverse complement strand
CACTTGCACAATACCTTGTGAGTTTTTTTTTTTTTTTTTTTTTTTTTTTTGTTAGTTAAACTTCTGTTGCATTACTTGACACATTCGAACAACACTCAGCAAATATAGAGGCGATCCACTTGCTCTTATACCTTCTTTCCATCGCTGAAATATCTTGGTGGAAGCTGAAGTGCTCTTCGTGTTCGTCACTCACCGCACCATAACTGTTTGGAGAGAAGTGAAGAGATAAGGATGAAGAAAGTGCATTTTGTGTGACATATTACAACCTAATATTCGCTATGTTTTCTGAAGTTCATTAATAGCTACAAGGTAGTTTTCAGTTTCTCTATTCCCCAAAAAATAGTCAACAACAGACTTGAAGGATTCCCAAGCTGCTTTCTCATTCTGTTAAAAGCTTCGTCCTTAAACAGTTGATGAATCTGCTGTCCAATAAAGATTCCCTCCTTGATTTTAGTGTCACACGGATGTGGAATTTTTTTTCCCTAAGCACTTAAAAGTTTCTCCTTTCCGATTCATTGTCTTCATGGAATTCTTTATTTGCCCAAGTTTAATATGGAATGGGTACAATATGAGTTTTTCTAGCTCGACTAAGAGCGTGCACAGGATATGTGTTTTACAATTTTTTTTTTTGTTTTTTTTTTTTTTTTTTTTTTGTGTAAGATTCTATCAATTTCCTTATAGAATATTTTTTACATTTGTAGTGAGAGGACCTCTCACTATACCTAATTAAATTCTGAGTAAAATGTAAATTACCTTTAGGTTTTCATATACAGTATTTGGTATTGAAGGTCTTCATATTTAATGCTTTGAAGAAGCAATTTCATATTATATTTTAAGAGCTCTCCTTCCTATGTTCAAAATGGCTTAAAGGAACAGTCATTGAAAAACCTCCATCCATTCCCAAAGAAGCCATCAGATCGTTTACATCAACCTAAGCAACAAGGATTTTTTTCCATTTTGAAAAATTGGATCGTTCTTGTGTCGATTTCAAACCACAGAAACTTTAACATTTTCTTCCATGAAAAGAAGAATCAGATTTTATTTTTTGGTTAACTCCAGATCCCGAATTAATTGAAGTAGTTCATTTTGCGAAATATTAGGTGGCTTACTGTAAGAGGCTAATTCTGGCGTAAAATTAAGGTCTTGCTATAAAGACTCGGAATGTTCTTCGAAACCAACTTCCATGTTTTCATCAGACTCTGTGAAGTAATGCTTCAGTGAGATAGGAACAGGTAATTTATCTCTGTAATCTATTGATCATAAAGCTGAAGATGTATTTGGACAGGTGATGTTTACTTTTTCCTCTCTCGACATTCCATGTTGAAGAGGAGGCATCATGCAAAAATAAACTAATTTGATTATGTTCTTGCCGTATTATGTAAGAGACATTTACTGTAAACTTTATTATATAACCAACCACGGATGTTTACTAATTTACTGATTTATTGCAGCAAATGTGGTGATCAGAATTCATCCTGGTTTCATATTTTACAACCCAAATAACTGCAATACGCTGTCTTTATTAATGGAGTAATTTCGCGTTTCTAAAATGAAGAGGCCACATCATCTTAAACATAAAAAATTAATTACACTATTAATACATGCACTCTGTAACTTGAAATTTAAATTAACTGAAATTTAGTAATAATTAATTAGAAATACATAGGTTTCACTATCTAGAAAAACAGATTATTCACACAGGTTAATGTTTTACAATTGACAAAAGACCAACACGATTTAGGAATCTGTAATCACAACATTGAAAACTTGTATCATCAAAATTAATTGATTTAGAATGGTGTCACTTTTGTGAATCCAGATTTTTCAACTTCGGAATTTCTTTGTCCAAATTGGAATTTTTTTTTTAATAATTCATTAAGGAAATTCCTGTATTTTCATAAAAATAATAGCTTAGTGATAGTTTAAATGTGAATTTGGTTTTTAACACATTAAAATACCTAAGAACTGATTATTTTAAAGTCTGAAAGAATTAATTTACATTAATATATATAGTATATATATATATATATATATATATATATATATATATATATATATATATATATATATATATATATATATATATATATATATATATATATATATATATATATATATATATATATATATATATATATATATATATATATATATAATATAATATATATATATATATATATATATATATATATATATATATATATATATATATATATATATATATATATATATATATATATATATATATATATATATATATATATATATATATATATTCCAGGTACGATGAAAATAACATGCCAATTGATCTCCGAATTGTAGATCTTCAACAAGCCAAAAAATCGTCGGCTGCATTTGATATTCTTTATTATTTTTATACAAGTCTCTCCGGAGATGTTCGCACGAAAAATTACCTGAAGTTGATATACACCTATTATCAATCTTTTTCGAAGGTGCTTCTCTTTTTAAAGAAAAAAGTTCCTTTCACATTTAAGGTGAG
>SEYY01018487.1:40000-42500 GCA_009176605.1 Armadillidium nasatum | reverse complement strand
TCATCTTTGTGATCATTTTAATACCATTGGTGAAGCTGTTTATTGATTAATTTTTTTTGTTCCAACTTAGTTCGTAAATTATGTTTGGAATAACATTAAAATTACATTATAGGTATATATGTAGCATCGTATGGTGTGAAATCGTAGCTTTCTATCATTTATTTTTAGAATCGACCTTCAAGCATCCAGTGAAAATTATTATATTTGTGGCCATTCTTTGATTATACAACCAATTCAAGGTTAGGCATTTCTGATTATTATTTTAAAATGTTTCTTTTATATAAATTTGCTTTTCATTACATTGATATTTCCTTTTTATAATATTTTGCTGTTTAGATTTGGTTTGTGAGCGTAAAATACATAATATCCCATATAAAATAACATCTATTTATTTACATATATATATATATATATATATATATATATATATATATATATATATATATATATATATATATATATATATATATATATATATATATATATATATATATAATATATATATATATATATATATATATATATATATATATATATATATATATATATATATATATATATATATATATATATATATATATATATATATATATATATATATATATATATATATATATATATATATATATATGTATATTATATATATATATATATATATATATATATATATATATATATATATATATATATATATATATATATATATATATATATATATATATATTTTTAAAAAAATTAATATAAAAAAAATAAGAAAAAATTTTCTACCCAAAAAAATTCTAAAATGTTTCAGGTTCCTCCCCTTCACGCCTTTATTAACGAATTAACTCTTATTACCATCTCTTATAAAAGCTAAACGGTTTGCTCACACCTCTATCATTAATTCCATTTTAGGTGACTGAAAAGCTATTCCTTGCAATCCATTCGAAACAAATATTGAAATGTTGCTCCAGGTCTTTCAGAACGAAATTCTACAAGAAGGAGAATAGTCCTCATGATATTCTTCTTTTTTGTTTTCAAAACTTGTGCTTCGTAGCTTAAATCTACTTGTGTATAATATATCGTTTCTAATCCGTTAAATTCTACCTTCCCTTTCAGCTGGAAATATTCCCTCACTTACCTATTCGAAAAAAACCGAACTGCATTAAAAACCTCAAATATCTTTTATATTTTTATATTCCCTTCTCTCTAAGTCTCTAAGGTATTCAAAAAAAATTTGGAAACTTCTTAAGAATTCTTTTACCTCAACTTTGACTGTTAAATATGGTTTCCGTAAATATTTTTCCTTAGCATTGTTCCGTTCCCTCAATTTTACCTGGTTATATACTCTTCTCCATTTCAAAATTTCATTGAAAATTTGCTGACATATCGAACGCTTTACACATCTAAGAACAAAGCTCTGATATGCAAACTTTTATCTTTCTGTTTTCATCTCTCTCTTTCTAAAATATTCTATTATTTTCATTAGGATCTTAAAAAATCATCTGTTATTGAAGCTCACTGAAACACTGTTTATTCTTTGAATCTACAAAAAACAGAAAAACAAATGATTTTCCTCAGGGTTTTGAACTATCCCAACTCACTTTCTACTCTTCATTAAATATTTCCATTTTAAAGGTCACGGATGATTTGAACATTTATTTTTACCTTAAAAGTGAATAGGAGTCTCTCACTGCAGGAAAAAGAAAAAGAAAACCTTACATTGGAAGAGGGTTTAGGAGCATCTGACCATAGTATAAGAACTCAGCTCTCCTAAATAAAGCAAATAAGGCTTGATTTAAAGGGAATGAAGTAGGTTTGAAGTGCTTTAAATTCAATACTTATGTGATGAATGCTCTATAAACTGTAGTAGAATTTATGATTATTAACCTTGCATAAATCCCGTAGTAGTGAAGATAGAATATTAAAAAAGGTGATGAAAATTTGACTGTGTTATACTTTTAGGCTTAAGAAATAAACATAATAAGTGAGCAAAGCTATTCTTAACCCTATACTTCTTAATAAACTGTGCAATTGCAAGGCTGTTGTAAATTCTGGTGACCCCAGAGTGACGTGTTGCAACATTGCAAATTAAATTGACAGTGATTTTTTTGCCACATAAGAGCAAAAAGAAGGTGGAGATTAAACAAACACATTTCAAGAAAATAGTGAGAATTGGAATATCGGGGAAAGGTCAAGAAAGACACATATTATCTATATATATATATATATATATATATATATATATATATATATATATATATATATATATAATATATATATAATATATATATATATATATATATATATATATATATATATATATATATATATATATATATATATATATATATATATATATATATATATATATATATATATATATATATATATATATATATATATATATAGTGTCAGAAAATCCAATATCATCCAATCTTAAATCCTACGAGCTTGTTACTGATCAGCTCGTAAAAGAAGCCTTGGAAGCAGACAAAGGGAAAAATGTCGAACTTTTGTC
>SEYY01018487.1:30000-32500 GCA_009176605.1 Armadillidium nasatum | reverse complement strand
CAACACAACTTCGAAGAATTCAAGAGTGGTGACTTTAAAATATAGCCCACCATTCACCCCTCTCACTTTACCATAAAGGGGTTGACAGCCTCTAGTAGTCGGGGTGGTATGGCCACAAAATTTCCCTCTTTGGGTGCATTCAAGTCCTCCTCTAACTTGGAACTGTGAATTAATTTGTTTTCGGCTTCTATATGGCGAGGAGAAAAGAGTTGGTTTCTTTTTCTAACAAGGTCGAGAGATAAATGCTGAATGAAAAGAACTTCTTAAGATACTTGTTCATATCGTGAAAAACAAATCAATATGAGCTAAGTCGATAAAGAATGTATAAAACGATGAGAAGTAAACTTAAAGCAGTTTGCTGTGCTATTAAGTAGTGGTGGTTTTCTGTAGACCGAGATGGAGAAACCACTAGAATCATTTCTCACTATCACTTCCGGAAATAACAGACTTCCTTCAGTATCCCCTCCCTAAATAGATAGAAAATGAAAGTGCTGCGAATTTACTTAATTTAAAAACTTCATTGGAAAAGATAAGAAAATAATCATCAGTAAAATATTTATAGAGCAAATTCATCATTTTATTTATCCTCGACCTATACAAGCGCAAAGTAACTGACTCATAATTCTTAAGTTAATTATCCGTATCTTGGTGCCCTTTCATGGTCCACTTCGATAAGGCTTAACAAGATTTATTCAATTTCTTTCAAAACTTTAAAGCCGAACTTCTTAATAAAGATTTCATTCTTTTTTATTTTATTTTATTTTCTTATAACACTTGCAGTAAATTTTGATGAATCGTGTGGATAAAATGAACAGTAAATTACCTTCTATCATTCTTAATTAGGGAAAAGTAATTAGATGATTAAAATCTTATCAGCAATAAATATATATATATATATATATATATATATATATATATATATAATATAATATATATATATATATATATATATATATATATATATATATATATATATATATATATATATAATATATATATATATATATATATATATATATATATATATATATATATATATAATATATATATATATATATATATATATATATAATATATTATATATATATATATATATATATATATATATATATATATATATATATATATATATATATATATATATATATATATTATATATATATATAATATATATATATATATATATATATATATATATATATATATATATATTATATATATATATATATTATATATATATATTATATATATATATATATATATATATATATATATAATATATATATTATATATAATAGTGAGAACTTTCCTGAACATAACTAATAATGTTTATTTTCACATTTAATTGGTAATCTATCTTCATCACTAATGGGACTTCGTTAAACAGGAAGAAAGAATAGCACATTTAGTAATAAATATAATACAATTAAATAATTCTATATATCATTATAAGTGATAATTAAGAAAAAGTTTCGCGTATCTCCCTACTTAAAAAAAAAAAAAGAAAGAATCTTACAGCGTCAATTGTTCTGAATTTTGAATTACAAAGGTTGTTGTTGCTCATGACTTTCCTTATCAGAAAACATATAATAAAAGAAATTTTGGTATGATATTGAATCTACATTTAATTAATATATAAAAAATCACTAAAATTTCATTTTTAATAAAATTATTAGTTACCTCTCAAAAAATATATTTCTGTAATAAAAGAAAAGAAAATTTAAAATTAAGGGAAACTAATTTTTTTGGAAATAATAAAAATTTCTTAATGATTAAAATTCATTGTTTTTATCTAATCATTTCTAAATCTGCAATAAAATTTAAAATAGATTCTGTAGGAAAAATATCTACATTTCTAATTTTTTCACATACCTTGATTCCATTTGTAACAACTTATTTGAAACCAGACCATGAATTCTAATTTAGAAATAGATTAGGAAAAAAATTGTAAATCAAATTTTTTAAATTTTGATTTGTGATAATTTTATAGGTTGAAAAATACTGACTTTATTGGATTTCAAAAATAAATATATTAATAAATAATTCCTAATAAAAGCCTGAATATTTCAGAGATTATAGAATTTTATGGTGGTTTATCTAACATGCCAATAAAGGTCATTTTATATAAAATTTGATGACCACTCTGAAATTTGGAAAAAAAAAAAAACATTCCATAGCTAACGATATCTAAATTTTAATAATAGAAAAATCTCACCATAGAAAAATTCTTTATCTCCAAAAATTCTAAGAAGTATAATTGAAGTTTTCAAAACCAAATTCCATAATCATTGAATCATAATAACACTCAATCTCCTGAAGGAAAACAAACTTCAATTTTAATTTTGCTACTTTTGAAACAAACATAATGTGATCCTTAAAAAAAATATCACGATAAAATGAAACACCATGATTAATAATGAAAGACGATGGTTGGAGTTGTGTGATTTCGAAGAATTTGCAAATAAGTGAAAGATTTTATCGAGAGAAAGATGGGATTGAA
>SEYY01018487.1:10000-22500 GCA_009176605.1 Armadillidium nasatum | reverse complement strand
TTTATTATATCATGTTATTTAATGTGTTACATACTTTCTACAATTTTTACATCAAATTCTTATATATATATAAAAAAAAAAATCTATCTATTTTTCATCAAGCTTTTCCAAATTTTTTCTTTACTATTGCAACTGAGTGCTTTATTTTAGCAATATTTTAGAGTCCATGAATTGATTTTTTTATATCCATTCTGGTGGGCAAAAGCTTATGAACCCATTAACCTTGTGTCAGTTGAAGATTTGCATTTTATACTATTCACATAGAATCATTGATATAATATTTTATGAATGTAATATTGTAAACTACAAGACAGATGTAAATTTACTTGCAATTTTTCAAAAAAAAATATCAGAAGAAAAAGGATTTGATACGGATGCCAAAAACTTTATTATTATTGTCGAATACTTAAATGAAATATTTTCCTAATATAAGAAGCTAAAAATTATTTTTAAAATTTTCTTCTTAATTTAATCAAAAATTAAATAAAATTTTGACTCCTATTATTAACTTCATTAAATGATAATCAGTTTGTATTTATTGATGAGAAGATATTTTCTAGATTTTAAAGTCTTAAAACCATAATATATAATACGTAATTAAGTGTTCATGTGATGATGAATTACGTAATTGTACTTGCTAATTATATGAAAAAGTAATTTATTACCAAATAGAAAATTTAAAGAGATGAATATATTTAAAACATGAAACTTTAATTAAGGTTCCAGTCTTAAAATATATTTTATCTAATATACTGTTTCCTGATATGAATTTATTTCATATTTATTTAGCAAAAACTTTTATGTTTAAAATTAATTTTTACTTTTGCTAGATTTTATCCAGTATAATTGAAGGAATGAACAAACATCTAGGGAAATTGGGTCTTCCTTTCCTTAAAACTCCAAAAATGTTTGCTAGAAATTTGGAAAGAGGAAAGGAGGCCTTCATTGCTGAGAATTTGAGAAATCAAGGTTTTAAAATGCCAGACAGGAAAAAAAGCTTAAATGTAAATCATGCAAATTTGGTCATGGAAGAGCTTGGTAGGTTTCATGCAAGTTCTATTTTATTTGAGGAAAAACTTTATCCAAAAACCATACCGGACACTTTCGATTATTTTGAGGTAAGAATTTTTTTTTTTTTTTAAAGTAAAGTTCACATCTCACGGGCATTGCCCTATTCGAGGAGAAGAACTTTCTAGGTAGTAAATACCTAGGATCCCGAAGTGGGATCGAACCGGCGCCCTCAAGCACGTGAGTCAATCACCCTACCGTTCGAGCCACGGAAGACGGTAAGAATAAAGGATAAAGAAATATTTTTTTGTATATTTTTAAGTAAATAAAAACCTGCAGATAGGTTTCCTAGTTCCTTATCCTTATTTTTCTGACCAGTATATAAAAAAAACTAATAATAATCAGTGAAGCTCGACCTTATTTTCCTCTAAGGTAAGGATCCAATGTTGAAAAAAAAATTTATTTTCATCCGATTCTCCTGAAAATTTCAATATAGATAGTTTTTTTTTCCCGATTAAAAAACTCCATTCCTAACGTTTTTACGAGGGATTAACCGTTAAAAGTTTTTTTTTGGAAATTTAAAATGTCTTCTGGTAAAGTTGCTGAAATTGTGGCTTAGAATGCACAAGGATGTTTTTGGCTCATTCGAACCACTGGTTTACGACTTCTATTCATTCTCTTTTTGAAGTTTAATCCCCTATAACTTTTAAACATTTAGAGACTCAGAAAAACGCCAGAAATCAAAAGTTCTCAGATTTAAAAAATGAATATACATTGTAGATTTCAGCTCAATCGGTCAAATAATAAAAACATTTCTGATATTGGATCCTTCCTCTAAAACTATAAAAATTTATTTAAGTTGGAGTGCCAAACTTTCTATATGTATGTATATATATATATGTATGTATGTATATATATATATATATATATATATATATATATATATATATATATATATATATATATATATATATATATATATATATATATATATATATATATATATATATATATATATATATATATATATATATATATATATATATATATATATATATATATATATATATATATATATATATATATTATTTATTTATTTCGCGTTTCACCTTTCTCACTCTCGTTCGGAGTGCCCACCATAATACTTTCACACATGTACATACACATCTCACATTTCACCCCCTCACCATCACAACTGCCTTCCAACTCCCTCTGTCCTCCGCAGCTCTCCTTCTCTCATCTAAACTCAACCCCTTTCCCCCAAAATCTCCCTGACTTCCTCACTACTTTGGCCTTCCCCTCACTCTACCTCACTCAACCTCCGATTTAAACTCTCTGCCTACTATCCTGTGTTCATCCATTCTGCACATATGACCAAACCTACTCTGCTCTGCTCACCATTTCTCTTCTTTATTCACACATCTCCTTTATTCTTTAATTTTGATCCTATCAGCCCTTCTCAAACTAAATATCGCTCTCAATCTCTTCATCTCAAATACATTTAATCTTTTCCTCACTTGAGTATTCATCATCCATGTTTCGCACCCAAACATTACAGATGGCAAACACATATACTCAAAATTCGCACCACAATTTCCTTCAGCATTCTACCCTTCTTCCATAATTCCCTTAGTCCCCCCATCACTTTCATTCCTTTCACTTGTCGTTTTTTTATTTCTTTTTCTATCCCTCCTTATCACTCTACCAACATTTTAAGATATTTGAATTCTATTACCTCCACCAATTCTCTCTTCACCTCTACGCACACACCCATTTATCCCCTCCCTCTATTTCATCCCCACCCCCAATCTTCATTAATTTACGTTTTGCTGGATTTATTCTCAATCCTTTGTTTGCTCATTTCCAGACAAAATTCTCTCACCAGCATTTTCAACTTTTTCCAAGATTCCGCCACCAACACCGAATCATACGTCAACAGGTTAAACAACTATGGCGACATTACACATCTCTGACTAAACTCCACTCCTACGTTAAACCAATCAGGAAGCTTCCTCTTCACCCTCACCCTCGCTCTACAATTTTCATAAATGGCTTTGATCCCTCTCAATATTCTCTCTCCAACTCCCCACCTCTCCCTAAATACCTTGAACAACTTCCTCCTACATACACTATCATATGCTTTCCCCTAATCTAAAAAGCATGCATATCCCACTTTGCCTTTTTCATGCAACTTCTCACCAATCATTCTTAGTGAAAACACTTCGTCCACGCAACTTCTCATCAATAATCCTCAGGGAAAACACCTGGTCCCCCGCACACTCTATAAAACTTCCTTGTTCCTTTCCCACCATATCTCTTGTCATTCTTTCCTTCTTGTCACTATTGCCCTCCCATAAATCTTTCCTACCACACTCAACAGACTTATCCCACTATAATTTTATCCCATTTCCTTTATATACATGCGTTATTCAAGCATCCTGCCATTCCCTAGGCACGCTTTCTTCTATCCAACACACATTAAACATTCTAACTAACAAATCAACCACCTCTCCAGCTACCTCCCTTATCGTCTCGACATATGCACCTCCCTGCCGACCTTCTTTTTTTCATCTATCTTACCGCTACATCCAATTTCTCCCTACTAATACTCCTCTCCTCTTCCCTGGTCATCTCCTACCTCTCTATTACCATACATTAACACATCAACCTCTCCCTTTACTCCCTCCCCCTGCTCTTCTCTCCTTCTTCTCACCATCTCCCCTGCAAGGAGTATCCTTGCAAAACATTTTACTTCTCTCCATAGAATTTTATGCTAGCTTTCTGCCCTTCTCTTACACTATCTCTTTCGCTCTATTAGCCTCTCTTCACTTCCCTACACCTCTCCTTATACACCTTCCAATCCCTATCCTCCTTCATACAAAAATACCTGCTAATGGAATCTTTTTTCCTTTTCACCATATTTTTCAACTCTTCATTCCACCACATACTCCCCTTACGTCTACTGATCCCTATCCTCTTCACTCCACACACTCTTCTGGCACCTCCACCAATGTTTCCTTCAATTTACTCAATTATTTTTCTACACCCTTCACCTCGCTCCCCATTACCTCCTTCCATCTCTCCTTTATCGTTCTTTTATAAGTAGTACTCTTTCTTCCCTCCTCTTCCAGTCTTTCCACTCGCACCACCTCCTGCACCTTCTCTCTCTCACATTATATATATATATATATATATATATATATATATATATATATATATATATATATATATATATATATATATATATATATATATATATATATATATATATATATATATATATATATATATATATATATATATATATATATATAATATATATATATATATATATATATATATATATATATATATATATATATATATACAGGAACCATTTTTGGATGTAAATCACAAATCCTTCAAAATATTTAACGCAATGTTAAATTCTCAAGCAGAAGCCGCTATTAAATTCTTAATATCGATACCAAAATATGAAGTTTGTATCAAATGGTTAAAGTCGAACTCTCATTGCATGGGGAGGTATTTCGTAGAAGGTTTTACACCACATAATCAATTTGATGTCCTTGTTCATGGTGACTGTTGTTCTAACAATTTACTTTTTAGGTAAGTTGACTATATTTCTTCTTCTTTACGAATAGTCTTCATAGTTTTATTAAAATATTTCAAATTTACTTATTACACAACTATTATTAATCATGTTGCAATTATCATATTTTAAGAATGTAACCAACTATAAGATACAATGTTCAAAATTTCTGTTTGTTGAAAACGTGCAGAGAAAATTATTTTATTTAAAACTCAAGTTACCTTCAAGTACATATAAACACTGTGTATTTTTCCATCTCTGCTATAGCAACTAATGCTGTTACAATTATTATTATTGTTACTTCAAATATTAACATTGCCTCTACTTCTACTTTTAAATACAATTAAAATAATAACATCAATAAGTAAAATAAATATGAAAATAAGAAAAATAATAATGATTTATTATAATAATAATAATAATAATAATAATAATAATAATAATAATAATAATAATAATAATAATAATAATAATAATAATAATAATAATAATAATAATAATAATAATAAGAATAATAATAAAAAAAATAATACTACTACTACTACTACTACTAATAATAATAATAATAATAAGAATAATTATTATTATTAATATTATTATATTAATTTTTCAAGAAAAGCTTCTTTTCAGTATAAATACCTACCACATTACTATTAATACTAATAATAGTAATAATTATAGTTAAATAACAATGATAATTTTAGTAATAATAATTATAAAAATAATGATTATAATAATAATTCCAAATATAAAACAACTACAAAGTTTATGGATCTTGAATAAGATATTTGCGTTGTTTGGCTAGAAACTATAAAGTGAGTGCAAACGGAAACTCGAACCTAAACTGTTTCGACACTAGTTATCACACACCTATGTGATCTTACAGCGTAGATAGTTTCGCTAGTTTGCCAATAAGCTGGCGTTCGGTCTTGATAAAATCTTTGAAAACAATTCTACTTGCATGATTTTCAGTTTGTTTGAACATTTATACAGGTTAACCAACTAGACCAGCTACCGTTACGTTGAACTGTAGTACCTCATTTTCGTCCATACATTGAGTTGATTATCTTTAATGATCACGTTAGCTTTGATGTGTTCTCGTCTTTAAACAAACAAAGTGAACAACTAAAAGATAATTTGTATTCTAGATAGGTCAGGATGATCGCACACCAATCTTATTCATTCAAACTATTCGCACTTTGGTGTGTTGTTCTCGTTCCTGTTCGAATTCACTCTCGCGTTTAAGCTCACCGTAATATTAGGGATTGAACTAAGCATTTTTTTTCTTAAGATATCGAAACTAAGAAGACAAAATGATCTGAAATCAAAAAAAAATTTTTTAAATTCGGGCGTGGAAAACGATTTGTACATTAAAAACACCAAAAAATATTTAAAAATGTAATTAACAAAGAATAATAAGTACGATCATTTAACACACATCCTTTGACTATGCAGTACCATGTTGCTGCATCAGCGTCAGAGTGAATTTTACGACATTTCAAAGCTATTTCGGGGGTTTAAAAAAAAAAAAAATAAATAAATAAATAATTTGCTAAACTACACAATAAAAGTTAAGAAATAAAGTTAAATATGTATATTGAAGAGATAAAAGCATTTTTCTTTATTTACATATCTTAATTTTTATATAACATTAATAACATTTTGTTTATGCGCTGAAAGACACAGCATTGGCCAGATCTTTCTAACAAATTAATTTGACTTAACCTTACCTGGACTTAAAGGGTAAATGCACGATGACAGTAGAAAATAGGCCTAACCTTGTTATTACCGTCTCTTTCAGCACGTAATAATAAGTTTTAAAAAATTCTTTAAGCAATTTAATATGAATAATTTAAATAATTTCATAATATTTCGTCTTCGTATTTTCAATATAATAAGAATTTTTTTTTTTTTAAAGCTCCGAAAAAGATTAAATATTTTTTTTTTAAATTCACTCTGACGCTGATGTAGCAGCTTGGTAATGCATAGTCAAATAGTAATATGTCATTGAAGTCGCACGATGTGTTGTTAAATGATCGTACTTATTAATTACTCTTTCTAAATAACATTAGTATTCTTTGGGGCTTTTAGTGTACAAAATCGTTTTTTTGTGCCCCAATTTGTCGAAAAAAATTCATTTCAGATTATTTTGTTTCCGAACTTCCCATACCTTAAGAAAATAAATGCTTAGTTAAACCCGAGTATCACCAAGCTCTCTTTGTTTTGGATGTACTACCTTAATACATACTAATTTAGCATGAAAGATGTGGGTTGCACGGGAATTTGTGAATAAGCTGACTTGAATAATATCTAATTGTTTAATTTAATCAAATACTTTTCCCAAATAAGAAAGAAAATGTAAATCTATGGATATATATTAGTAATCAATTTATCTTTCACTTACGTTTAGGCCTTTTCTAAAAGTGTAGTAAGTAACCTAAAAGCAATGCGTCTTTTTACACGTCTTTTTATTTCAGGTATGATAAGAAAGATGATCCAGTTGATGTCATATTTGTTGATCTTCAGTCTTGTAGAAAGTCTTCTCCAGCTTCAGATCTTATATACTTCTTTTATTCAAGTCTGGATGGAGATGTTCGTTCAAAGTATTTTAAGCAAATGACATCTTTATATTATAAGTCATTTTCAAAAGTTTTGCATTTGGCCAAAAAGAAGATACCCTTTTCCTTTACCGTAAGTTTCGATGAAGTAATAAAAAAAAAATATTCGGAAAATCATCACCAAAATTATTGACAAAACATTTCAAAAGTATTATAATAATATAAAATAAGTAAATATTTTTACTCTATTGTTAAAAATTTATAGACTATACAATTCACAATAATAATTTTTTTGGTTTCTTACTTGAACATTCGGCTCACTCTTTTGCTCTGTAAACTTATATTTCCAATGGGATTTTGATTTGTAGCTAACAAACAAGCAATATCGTCATCTTTACCTGCTTTGTTGACAACTGAAGTAATAACTTCTCGGAGAATGCAACACTCATTGTGTGAATGGATTAGGGAACCTTAATGATAATTGACTCGTTGGCTGTATGCCAGAATTTTTCGTTGTTAAACTACTAACTCTGGAGTTGTGAGATACAATCGAACATCATATATAGAGAAGAATGTGCTAAACAGCATTGACGTACAGTCTTGGACTTAGAAGGTGCATGCTATCCAAAAATGGATAAAAATATTTGAACTCTTTAAGAGCAGCAACGATAACCGCATTATGTCCATTGAGTACAGAATTTCACCAGTGCGTATTTTCAATCACAAATTCAATTTTGTTAATGATTTTTATGACGGTGTGTCAATCTGCATTTTTTTCACGTCATCTTTTTACGAAGGAGTCAAAGTTCCTGAGATTCGATTATGAATATCCACAATAAGCATCAACGGATCAACGGAAGCCCTTGTGATATCAAAGAGGTTCGACTTTAGCAAGCATATTTATCAAGGCTGGGAGACGCATAAGTGACATGCTGTGCGGTGCATAGAAATAATTCCAGTGTTCTGGTGCTATGTGATTGCAAATATCAGGCTTGCAATGAAACTAAAAATATTGGTTGTACAAACTTACTCTTCTCCATCTTTTATATGAGTTTAAGTTACTAAAGTGTTGCTCATAAATTGTGCCTTCGCAAGCTATTTAGGCTGCCATTTGAATACGGGGGTGTTCCACTGTCAAGATTCTTTAAGGATTTTGAAGGTTGCTACAGCGAAGTGTCTCATGAATCTAGTCCCACGAGGTTTTCCTGCAGTAATAATCTACTTGCAGTAGCGAAAATTGAGGATAGTCATTTGTATTTTCAATTTTCATTGTCGCAATCTGGAATGGTCATACGTGATGTAAACAAACATGGAAGAGTTAGTTCAAGCCTTTTTTTAGAATAAATACCTTTTGTAAATATTCTTATTCAGATAGATTTGTCTGCAAATTATTATGCCAACTGAAAATTACTGCAGCAAAATTAGTGGGACACAATTTTTGGGATACTTTGCTTAAGCAATCTTCAAAATGTTTAAAGAATCTTGACCATGGAACACCCCCTGAATCTTTCTTTACTCTGGTATATATATCAAAACTCAATAATATGAATTATGACCTACAAATGTGTACAAATAAATTTTGTGCATCCTTTGTCAGAAATTTCCTCATCGGTACGTGCGATACATCCGCTCAGTGTATTCACAAGCATTCTTATACTTTTTCAGTAGGAATTTCAAATCATTTACTTCACTTGTTCATATGAACATTTTTCTTTATTTTGGTTAGTTTAATTGCAATTCTAAGCGAATATAT
This sequence comes from Armadillidium nasatum, assembly GCA_009176605.1. Lineage (NCBI taxonomy): Eukaryota > Metazoa > Arthropoda > Malacostraca > Isopoda > Armadillidiidae > Armadillidium > Armadillidium nasatum. The sequence continues at coordinate 13,592 of SEYY01018487.1, read as the reverse complement.
ATATATATATATATATATATATATATATATATATATATATATATATATATATATATATATATATATATATATATATATATATATATATATATATATATATATATATATATATATATATATATATATATATATATATATATATATATATATATATATATATATATATATATATATATTATATATATATATATATATATATATATATATATATATATATATATATATATATATATATTATATATATATATATATATATATATATATATATATATATTATATATATATATATATATATATATATATATATATATATTATATATATATATATGTATATATATATATATATATATATATATATATATATATATATATATATATATATATATATATAATATATAATATAATATATATATATATATATTATATATATATGTTAGTCATGTATGTGACATCCACATCCGTATAACATCCGCATCCGAATCCGCAGTTCAGGATTTTGCAATATTCGCATCTGCAGGTATTAAATGCAGATGTATAAAATTTTGAAAGTTATTAATTTGTTGTCTAAGTTTCATTATTTTTGGATAGTACTGAATAAGAATAATATATATATATATATTATATATATATATATATATATATATATATATATATATATATATATATATATATATATATATATATATATATATATATATATATATATATATATATATATATATATATATATATATATATATATATATATATATATATATATATATATATATATATATATATATATATATATATATATATATATATATATATATATATATAATATATATATATATATATATATATATATATATATATATATATATATATATATATATATATATATATATATATATATATATATATATATATATATATATATATATATATATATATATATATATATATATATATATATATATATATATATATATATATATATATATATATATATATATATATATATATATATATATATATATATATATATATATATATATATATATATATATATATATATATATATATATATATATATATATATTATATATATATATATATATATATATATATATATATATATATATATATATATATATATATATATATATATATATATATATATATATATATATATATATATATATATATATATATATATATATGTATATATATATATATATATATATATATATATATATATATATATATATATATATATATATATAATATATTATTATATATATAAATTTTCTAAATTCTATGCCTGGATGGCATTCCTCCCCAAGTTTTAAAGGAGTGTGCTCCTAAGCTGGCTCCGTCCCTCGTTCAACTTTTCTCTCTATACGTCAATATTAATTCTTTCACTCAGTGTTGAAAGCACTCATTAGTTTATCCTATTAGGAAGAAAGGTAGCCGCTCTGATCCTTTTAACTATCGCCCCATTGCTCTTATTGGTATAATGTGTAAGATCTTTGAAACCCTTCTCAACTCTCATTTCTTAGATCATCTGGAATCCCATTTCTTCTTTCTCATTATCAGTATGGCTTTCGACGTTCGAGGTCTACTGGTGGTATACATTCGTATTTCACAGATTTATGGTCTTCTTCCCTTAGGGACCATGAGGAAACTTTTGTAGTGGGGTTTGACATACCTAAGGCATTTGATGGAATATGACATGCGTCACTGCTTTCCAAACTCCCCTCTTTCTCTTTGTTTACTTATGTCTAGCTTTATTTCTAATCGTTCCATTTCGACTGTTGAAGGGGTGACTTCTTCATTTTCTGTCAATAGTGGTGTTCCTCAGCGTTCTGCCCTGTCTGCTACTTTATTCCTACTTTTCATTAATAGTCTTCTCATCTAACCTAACACTATCCATTCATATGCCGATGACTCGACCCTTCATTCTCCTTCTCATTTCAAATCTGTCCTCTCATTTGCATCTAGAGTTGTGTCTCATCTTCATCTTTCCAATTCCATTCTTGCTGGTCTGAAAAGAATTTCCCAGTGGGGTTATCTCAGAATTCTGAAATTCAACTCTTTAAAAATTCAACTTCTTGAAATTTCACTCTCAAAGAGACTTCCTAACGTTTCTTTTTCTTTCGATGGTTCTTCCGTCTCTCTTGTTAACAGTACATACTCTCTTGTCCCTCACATAGACAAAAAAATATCTTGGAAATCTCACATCACAATGGTTGCTTGGGCTTCCTCAAAGAAGCTGGGAGTTCTGATTAGGCTGCTAGAACTTTTTACATTTTTGCAGTTACTCCAATTATACAAGGGCTTCACACACCCTTGCATAAAGTACTGCTCTTGTATCTAGGTAGGCTCAGGTATCACCCGTCTTTTAAATAGGGTTGAGTCAAAGGCTAAAAGAATTATAAATTGTTTCGCTGTTTCTAATTCACTTGACCTCTTTGCGACATGATGTTGGTGGCTTGTCTTTTTTCTATTGGTACTACAGCAGCAAATGCTTGATGGAACTGTCCACTCGTATACTTCCGCCTTTACGACGGCCTTGTAGCACAAGGGGTGCATTGTTTGCACAAAAATAAATTTTATGTGGACATAGGCAACTTCAGTTCTGTCCTCTGTGATGTTTCCTTTTTCTATTTTGCGGAATTTTCTCCCATCTTCTGTGTTTCCTCTCGAATGTAATCTCAACTACTTTAAAGCCCACGTCTTTGCTCACCTACGAAATTTGAGATAGGTGAGACTTGAAGGGTTTTTCTTATTATCTTATTAATCTAACACTCCTCTTTGAATATGGCTCTGTCAGTGAACGGTGATGTATATAAACATATATATATATATATATATATATATATATATATATATATATATATATATATATATATATATATATATATATATATATATATATATATATATATATATATATATATATATATATATATCCGCGGATAAAAAATAAACATCGCATTCACATCCGCATCTGCATCCGCATCCGCATCCACGGATATTAAATATTTGATATCCGATACCTCACTAATATATATATATATATATATATATATATATATATATATATATATATATATATATATATATATATATATATATATATATTATATATATATATATATATATATATATATATATATATATATATACAGGAACTATTGGAAGAAATAGATAAAAGAAAAACATTTGGATTAGCAACTGGGATTTTCCTTTTACCAGCCTTCCTCGCAGAAGATGAAGAAATATTTGATATGGAAAACTTTTCTGACGATAAACTCGAAGAAATCTTAAAGATTTTTCAGAAAAATTTTGAAATTATTTCAGAAAGAGGACCTTTTAAGGATAGATTCTTATCTATATTTGATGATATGTTGGAGAGTGGAATTTTTGAAAGATTTTGAATGCAATGAAAATATATTTTGTCTTTAGGTCTTTTAAATATGTTATTCAAATTTGCCTAATATACGTCCTCCTCGAATTCTTCACATAATATGGATATATATATATATATATATATATATATATATATATATATATATATATATATATATATATATATATATATATATAT
>SEYY01018486.1:132500-135095 GCA_009176605.1 Armadillidium nasatum | reverse complement strand
ATGATTGTGTGTGTATAAGTGTGAGTGGGTGGGAAGAGATATGTGTGCGTTTTTATGGGTGTGGGTTTGTTAAATAAACGATGATTAATCCCAACATACTTTAATAAAAAATAAAAACAAACAAAAAAAAGATCGACAATAGAATATATTAATAGAGTACTTTCATATAACAAGCATATACCATTTAATATAATAAATCATATTTGCGTATATATATATATATATATATATATATATATATATATATATATATATATATATATATTATATATATATATATATATATATATATATATTATATATATATAATTTAAAAAATTTTTTTTAAATTTATTCTGATATTCTTTCTTACCTAATTATTCAGCGATAGAGGTTAAAGGTTTCAACTGAATATAATCTCTTATAATATAATATATATATATATTATATATATATATATATATATATATATTATATATATATATATATATATATATATATATATATATATATATATATATATATATTAGGGATGGAGTGATGTATCGGTATCGGTAAGTATCAGCATATTTTTAGGTATCGGTATGTAATAGAGAAAGTATAGAGAGAATGACACAACAATTCGACTGGCAGAAAGAGACGAGAGAGAATTAGTGAGAGCGTTAAGTTATGACGAAACGTACTAAACTCCACCTTTTCAAGGAAAGCTGTATGAGTGAACCATCCAAGATGTGCGACGCATACTTCATAAAGGGGCGAACATCCCTATAAAGAGCAGGCAACTGGGGTGATATGAAAAAATTACGAAGGCGCCTCAAAACACCCAACCTTTTGGAAGCTTGTTTAGAAAGAGAAGTAAAGCATTCCTTCTAAGAAAGATCATGAAAAAAGAAACACCGAGCAAATTAAAGACGGACGAATGTTTTAAGTTGTATGGTTTCGAAAATGTCATAGTTGTGTCGAGTAGAGAGATGGAGGAACTGAATTTTTGGGACATTGAAAAGAACCTTATTTTCTCTGCCCCAGATTGAAATACGAAAGAGGTCAGAGGTCAGTTGCTCCAAAGGCCACCAATTCTTGCGTCAATTAACTGCCGTTGAGAGTGGCGTCTTTCAAAATGAAAGGTGTAATGAAGGGTGGAGTCATCAGCATAGGAGAGGATACGTGATTAACTAACTGAGGAGACTTTAATGAAAACTAGAAAAAGAGTTGGAGTTAAGACAGATCCCTGAGGAACACCACTATTAATAGATTTAAAGGAAGAATTGTGGCAGTCTACAACAGATAATCAGAGAGTATAAATTCCGAAAGAGTGAAGTTTAAAAATCGAAGATTTGGGCAACACTCTACCGGAGGCTTTCAATATGTCTAACGTGACACTAAAAGATTTACTGAAATTCCGAAGAGAGGAGGACAAAGAGTCAGAGAGAAAGGAAAGAAAATCACCAGTAAAACCTTTTTTAAAAAAGCCATACTAGCGATCAGAGATAAGATTAGAAGATTTTAGATCTTTCCAACTCTTAACAAGAAACTTTAGAAAGAACGGAGGTTAAAGAAATGGGAAAGTAGCTGAAGGATTGGAGAGGTCCCACCTTTTCGGCACATGCTGAATGAGAGCAGGTTTCCAGAGAGAAGAGAAGGTTGAAGTAGAAAGACAGAGACGAAATATTTTGCCAAAGCAGGTGCAAGCTAAAATGAACAAATTGAGAACCATATGAGGGATACCATTAGTAAGTACCGTACGCCTTCTTAGTGTAAAGTTAAGAGAGAACAGAAATAGACTTCTTTAAAAGAAATTACAATTATTGACATAAATGAGTTGGGGGGAAGGGATGAAGGAAGTATAGCTACGAAATCATCCAGAGTTGAATTAGTGGCAAAAATCTAGCAAAATTTCAGTTTTTGAATGTAAAACGGCAACTGTGCTGAAAGAAAATATTAGTGGAGGGAAAGAGGAAAGTTTGAGTTGACATTTTTTGCAAACTGCCTGAAAGAGAGGAAGATGAGCCAGAAAAATTATTTCATTGTGTATTGAGAAATGAGTTTTTGGGGTTACAAAGAATAAGAACAGATTTTGCAAGATTTCGAGATGATATATAAATTGCACGATTTTCTGAAGTTTGAAAACAAAGGTAATTCCTGAAAGCAGCATCCCTGGGGCAAATAGCACGAGAATAAGAAGAGTAAAACCAACGTTTGTAAGGTTTAGCAAAAAGGAAAATTTGAGAATATAGTCCCATGCCACAGTGAATCACCTCGGCAACGAGCTTTGAGCAAGCATAGGGACCCCTCCCACGGAAGCGATAATCATTCCACAGTAAATTAAAGAAGTACGACCGAAAATCCGACCAGCTGGGACACCCGAAATGTCATAAATGTTTCCTCGAAATACAAGAGTTTTTCTTGCGGAAGACTTGAAAAGATAGAAGAGGATACAGAGATAAGAAAGCGATCGGAAGAACCCAGAAGAGCATAGAGTCTGACAGTATAAAAAGAAGGATTAGTAGTTTAAAAAAAGGTCTACAATGCTGGGTTTATCTCCAAGACGATCAGGGATACTAGTAGGGAGCTGTACCCCTTACTCAAGGTAGTTTGGGATTGAGAATTGAAAGGCAC
>SEYY01018486.1:125000-127500 GCA_009176605.1 Armadillidium nasatum | reverse complement strand
TAATATACGAATTTTATGTCAAATAATGAATTGATAAACATTTATCTATTCTCATGGATAAAGATAAGAACCTTGGTATGAGAAATTCAGCAAAATGTTTAAAAGAACTGTATATTGCATATAGTTAAGTCATATATACAGTTCTATAAAAGTAGTTTCATTTAAGATAAAAAATTCATTATATTTAAAAAGCACAATCTGCTCGTATCTATTCTTTTTATTGACGCTGTTGAGTCTAGAAGTAATGAATTTCGCTCAAAAAACTTCTGTTGAAATGTTATAGATGTTGCAATGCTTTTTAGACTAATCAAAGTAAATATTACTTATGTTGCAATTAGTAACAATAACTATTTGAGACAAAGCTAAGTTTTCCTTTTTCATAATCTGCCTATCCAAGTCAATGAACATAAGAAAAATAGTCATAGATAAAATATCTAGTAAAAAAAATCCTGTAAGATAATCATATTTTAACAATTTTGAACTTTCAATACCGTTTATATTTATACTATTATTTTATTTTATTGTTTATGGCTTATTAGCTCCAGCTTATAAGAAATAGAACTTTTTACAATGACTTGTTAGTTCGTTTTTTTTTTTTGTCAGTAATCAAAAGTCAAAATTAAGTCAATTCGTGACCACGCTCTTGTTTTATTGGGATGCAATAGAATCCACGCATCTAATCCCAAATTTTTATTTCCCAAATATTTTAAGTACCATGGGACTCACTATTTTATCTTAAATATATTTAACATATACATTTCAAGCTCTGACAATTAGCTAAAATAAAATACAAGAAATTATTTGTGAAGCTGTGTATTTGAATTCATTCCAATGCATGGTCAAATGAGAAGGAACATTTTGAGGACGTCTTGTGAAGATTCCATAAATCCTTTTGTTAGCCGAAATAAATAAACCACAGGACTCGGATCATTTCGTTAGTGAATATAAAGCTACCTGAATTGTTCAAACAGAAACCTGAAACTATGGATCACAGAAGTAACTAAACAAACATTGGCAGAAAACAAAAACAAAAAAATTATCAATAGAATCAAAGTATAACTACAATTATTGAAATCGAATAGCAGTTTTGCCTGTCATAAATTAAAGTTATAGAATCGAATAGCAGTTTTGCCTATCATAAATTAAAGTTATAGAAGTTGCTATTTCTCAATTCAAATAAACGAAGAAACCCGTAAAGTGACGGCATCCTCTTTACGAAGTTCCCGATGAAGGTTGCTAGATTTAAATCAAATAACCAATCACAAGACAAGAAACTGCTTGAAAACTACGTCATCGTCATTGACATCGATTACGTCATCGTCATCTAAATTCTCACAGTACTAATCGCTCTAGACTTTTATAGCATCGCATTTTATTACTTTTATAGTTTGGTAGAAACAACTCCATAAAAAGATCACAATACCATTTTCGAAAATTAGGACTGTGGATTCCACCTTGCGTTTCAAAGGTCTTAAATTTAGTTTGTTTTAGTTGTACCTCTATTTTTTTCTATTTTCCTATCTGAAATTATTAGGAGCACTACAACTAATGTTAATTAATTTCCAGTATCCTACACATGCTATATTTTTTTCATTATTAATTTTCTTTTAGAAATAAATATTACCCGAATTCACATTTGTGATTTAAAAAAATTAATTATTATTATTATTATTATTATTATTATTATTATTATTATTATTATTTATATTTTATTTAAAATAAAAAAAAAAAAAAAATATATATAATAATATATATATATATATATATATATATATATATATATATATATATATATATATATATATATATATATATATATATATATATATATATATATATATATATATATATATATATATATATATATATATATATATATATAATGGGACGATAAGAACATTTGACTTTGACGATATTCAAAAATTGAAAAAGTATATATTTAAAAATTTTTAATAAATTTAAACAATTTTACAATAAGGAAGACTACATTCTTTTTCTTTACTCTTTATTCAAATATGTAAATTCATGTAATTTTAATATAAGAGAACACGGAGAGACATGCAAAATTCTTGTATTTTAAATATACAGATCTTAAATTGATGCAGAAACATCTTTTCTTCAGTTTTTGAGGTATTTCGATTTCGTCGAGAGTATATTATGTGACCCCTATTATTATATATTAGTGATGGCATCCGCATCCGCATCAAAATTAACATCCGCATCCGCACTTGAGAAAATTATGCATACGCATTCGCACTTGCGAAAATTCTACATCCGCATCCATATTCGCCAAAATTCGACATCTGCAACTGCATCTGCATCCGCAGATGAGAAAATATGACATCCGATCCATCACTACTATATATAACTCTCAATAGAAGAGGTTGCATCAGAGAGATTTATAAGCCAATATATATATATATATATATATATATATATATATATATATATATATATATATATATATATATATATATATATATATATATATATATATATA
>SEYY01018486.1:110000-112500 GCA_009176605.1 Armadillidium nasatum | reverse complement strand
GGTATTCTGATGAAACGATAAGCAAGGCTCGCTCTGTCGGTAACTTCTTGACACAAGATTAAACACAAGGTGACTGACTTGAATGAAGGAAATTCAAAGTTTTTAAGTAACTTATTTTAAAAGGTTTGCAAAATCCAGACTAATAATAAACATAAAGTAGAAATTCCTTCAGGGAAGAGGTGGGATTATTCGTTTTTAATCATTATTGATGATGATGATGATGATGATGATGATGATAATGATGATAATATTTTATTAAATAAAATATTAATAATAATTTTTTTTTTTAATTTTAATTTTTTTTTATAAATTATTTATATTATTTTAATAATATATAATAATAATAATAATAATAATGATAATAATAAGAATAATAATAAATGATAATAATAAGAATAAGAATATTAATAATAATAATAATAATAATAATAATAATAATAATAATAATAATAATAATAATAATAATAATAATAATAATGATAATAATAAATATAACGCTGGAAAGGTTGAAGAGTCAGTTTTAAATGCTCACTAGGCTTCATATGAATAGTTAATTAGGATAGCGAATAGAATAGCAAAATAAAGGCTATAATCGAATTACATTACATAAAAAGAAAATATAAATATTCTGACAACTGGGCAATAATTATGAAATGAACAGGAATTTACATTTATATTCACAAGTATTCATTTTTTTAATATTCATAAGTATTCACCAAGATAAAGTATTTGATAATATTTTAACGTCTTTACAAATTTAATCGAAGTAATTCAGTATTCCAAAAATCATGGAAAATTCGTGGAATTGAACTGGTTATGTTTGAGTATTAAATTCATGGTATTAGAATTAAATGTCTCTAGACATTTAAAACACGACAATAGTGAAATGTCTTCGACATTTTAAACATGATAAAAGAAAAATGACATACAAAGCTAAAAAAAAACATAACAATAAAGAAAGTAAAACCGAGAAAAACGTTTTTAGCAATTCATTTTCCTAATAAAAAGATAAAAAGAGCTAAAAACAAGATAAAAAGTGCTAAAAACAAAGTCAAAATTATATTTATGAGTTTCCAAGGATAAATATGCGACTATGACCTTACCACACACGAATACATACAAACAAACAAACGGTTATGTAGAACAGTTTCCCAAGAATCCTCTACCCACATAAAATTACTATACAAACTGATAATTCATATAAATGAATACTATATATATATATATATATATATATATATATATATATATATATATATATATATATATATATATATATATATATATATATATATATATATATATATATTATAAATAAATACTGCAATTCGTATTTCTCTTTAGACTTTTCTTTATAAGCTCCCCTTCTCCTTCAAAGGTCTACTACTACTTTCCCCTCACCTCCTCCAAATCTTAATTCGTTTTCATTTTCCATATTATTATTATTATTATTATTATTATTATTATTATATTATTATTATTATTATTATTATTATTATTTATATATATAAATATATATATATATATATATATATATATATATATATATATATATATATATATATATATATATATATATATATATATATATATATATATTATATATATATATATATATATATATATATATATGAGAGAGAGAGAGAGAGAGAGAGAGAGAGAGAGAGAGAGAGAGAGAGAGAGAGAGAGAGAGAGAGAGACAATAGTTTAATAATTTGAACATAATATTATTATGTATAAATGCATATATGCATTTATATATAAGAAGTTTTAAAAGTATGTATAGAATATGAAAATTACAATGGGGGCTGACCCCGAAACTCCATCCCCCTACGCCCATATGAGCTGATGAGGAATATGGACTTACTTCAAGAGAATTCAAGTTGCAAAAGACATTAAATCATAATAAAGTAAATAATCAAAATATCCAATCAAACAACAAACGATAGAGAATAAGCCGTGGCTTGTAAGTACAAAAGTTTAATATTTATCATCATAAGTTGTCCTTGTAGTCATAAATCAAAAAATTACAAAACCTCAAGATCTATCATCAATAGTAAAGTAAGTAAAGTATTTGTAGTCATAAATCAAAAATTACAAAAGTTCAATATTTATCACCAATAGTAAAGTCCTTGTAGTCATAAATCAAAAAAATCTAAATCTCCATTTGTTTTATTTGTTTGAAATTCATAAACAATGATCTTTAAGAAAGATGAGAAATGACATACACCCTTGCTGGAATACAACCAATTTCTTTGAATTATCGATAATCATTTCCAAAATGAAAGGACGCAATGACATATTTCATTTTTATTTTATGAATATGTCTAAGAAAGGACATATAATAATAATAGATAAGGATGACAATGGAAGATACTAAAGACTCTAAATTGAGAAAGTTGTTTTAAATTTTTTTTGTTTTTTTGTTTTTTTTTTTCTTATGTTTCAGATAAAACTACACCTCCAGATTATTTTTTTTTCACATTTTGACAAAGAAACT
>SEYY01018486.1:55000-105000 GCA_009176605.1 Armadillidium nasatum | reverse complement strand
CCATTTTCTAGGGTAATTCAATTACGTCCTGGAGAGTAGATTTGGCCCACACTACTAAAAAGCCTTTCATCCTCAATAGAAGAGGGAGGAGCAGGGATATTTATAAGCTAATATATGTAAATCAATCAGCAAAATAATCGGCAGAAAATTAAGGTGACGATTGAGGAAAAAATATGCCTATGACGATTAAACGTCCCATCACTGAAATTATATATTATACGGTATATATATATATATATATATATATATATATATATATATATATATATATATATATATATATATATATATATATATATATATATATATATATATATATATATATATATATTATATATATATATAAACCAACCCCTTAAGAAATTAATTGACGTCTTTAAGTAATTACTAAAGTGCGAAGTTTACACCTAGATTTCATAATAAAGGAATATTTAAATAAGAATATAAATTGATCTATTCATGAAATAATAAAACTGACCTGTCGTAAGGTCAGTGTCATTTTTTAATATTAGACACACACACCAAAGAATTCAAAATATAAAACACGTGACGTTTTCAAATGTTTCTAAAATAAGAAACAAAAATAAAAAATATATCAGTTTACAATGGACTCGAACGAAGCTATTGCTAAAACTCTAAATATTTAAAAATAGCTACGTTATTTGGAGCATCTAATATATATATATATATATATATATATATATATATATATATATATATATATATATATATATATATATATATATATATATATATATATATATATATATATATATATATATATATATATATATAATTGAAAGTTTCAATGTGTGGGTTCAAAAACTAAATCATTAAAACAAACTTAATAATTTAATAAGATGTCTCTGTAAACATTTACAAAGGTCAGTTTCACTTGTAGGACCTAACATAACCATGAAACTGAAAGAAAAAAAATGGAATAAGTCTATCTTAAAGGGACTAGTTCCTTCGGTATGTTTCTTTGTAAAATATAAGAAATTTCGCTAATATGTAGACTCAAATTTAAAAGAATGCGTCGCTATCTTATGAAGTAGGTTTCACGATTCTTCCTTCTCATTTTGTTTCGAGTTTCTATAATGTGTAGCCTTCCATACAACAAGATACGAAGACTTCGTGTTGACAAATGGTGCGAACAGTGTGTGTCTTACATTGCCCTTCTTCGACTTCATTAACATATGAAGTCTTCGGTACAGCATTTCTCGATAATTAAAAGTAATACGATCAATTTGTTTTTTATAATGAAGATAAATACATACGCATTTCTTAACTAATATAAATCGATATACGCACGCAGGTATCTCTTGCTTAACGTGGTTTTGATTAACAAATTAATTGCTATAACTCATCCATTCGCTCAATCAAAAATTTGATTGCATTGTACAGTAATGAAAATAGTTAAACTATGAGCAATGTAATCACTCACCGTCAATTCGCCTGATTATGTCATTTAAGATTCAATATATATATGACGATCTCTTCGAAACTGAGCAGCAACAAGATTTTAAGATGAAGATTCAAAGGAGTGTGAAGAAATTTCGAAGGAAATTAACAAAATGGGAATTTGCTTCTTGGTTTATATTATTTTGACAACTATTTTTGAAAATAATTTCTGATGTTGGTAGAAGGTGTAAAAAACTAAAATCATTTATGAATCAATGCAGAATATGTGCAAAAAAATCGTAAAATGCTCACCAACACTTGATACATGTTCCCTAAATATAAAATTCGATAAAAATTTACTTCAGTTAAAAGAATCTGTTTTTCCCTAATTTTCAATTCGTAAGCAGATTTGGAAACTTCTTAATTCTCTTAATCTTATCTCACATAGTCAGTTCAATTTCCGTAAAAGAAACACTTGACTTGTAATCTATTTCCCATCTCTTCTGAGTCTTGGTCATCTGCATTCAACAATTGTATGAATCTTGTGTGGTGGCATTGGATATTTCAAAAGTTCCACAAAACTTAGCTTCTAAACTTCTCACATTCGATATATCCTCCTCCTCTGATTTCCTTTATGGTCACCTCTATAGCATCTGTTGTAGACAGTACCACCTTTCACCTATAAATTTATGAAAACTGGCATTCTTCAAAGTTCCGTTCTTTTCCAATCAATCCTTTATGCATCACTCATTTTCTTCAACCTCTTTCTGTATATCGAACTGTTGCATCAAACTAGTTACACAATCCCTATCACAATGGATACTGTTCTACTGACGTATGCTTCAAGATCCTTTGAAGAGAGTTTGTGTAATTCGTCTTTCTTCACAGCCTCATCCTTTCTCTATCAAACTATAAGACCACACACTTAACCACAGTATTCATTTTTATACGTACGCCATTGGTAAAGTCAGGAACACCCTTCCTTCTACTATTTTCCTCATCTACTGTGTTGGGTAATGTCGGTTTTGGACTTGATCATGGTTTTGAATGTTTTCCCCAACTCGTGTATATATATATATATATATATATATATATATATATATATATATATATATATATATATATATATATATATATATATATATATATATATATATATATATATATATATATATATATATATATATATATATATATATATATATATATATATATATATATATATACCGTATGAGAAGTAATAAACCAAGTGCTTTTCCTCCCTGATAAAGAAGGAAGAAGCAACCTCTACAGGGGGTACTGTGGCCAAGAATAAGCCTCTTGCTTCGTTTTTAATATAATACAAAAAGGAAATCGTAAGATGTCAAAAAATGATTGTAAGAGAAATAAATTCGAATTCATGTTAAGAACATTAAGAAAAATTGAGACAGTAAGAAGCCACAAGGGAATATGAAGACGGTCCTAATCAATCATGCAACATGCAAAATATATTCCCCAATTTCCACTGTATGAACAAAACATGTAATAGCAAACAATCTCACCCAACGCTTTATCAATACTTTCATAATTATCAATCTTATATAAACCCTTCAGGTTAACTTTAAAAATGTGCATGTTCATTAATTGCCGAAGTTTGTTAAAAAAAAAAATAATAATTTAAATCGTATATTTCAAGAAGTATTAACCAAATTTCCACCAAGATAAGAGTTTAAGACTGATCACATATGCAAGTCTTGTAACTATAAAAACAGTAAATAAGTATGCATGGTAAATATAAAATAAATTACTAAAATAATATTAAAAGATAAGGGTTATCATACGAGATCAACTAGTATGAGTAATGATAAACAATGTTAATATAAACCAGAAAGGGCAAAATGAATAACTATTATGAGAAAAAATAAATTAATAAGGATTAAAGATGTCAAAACCTGCAAGGTGTAAGTCATTTGAAAAATAAATAACAATAACAATGACATTCGAGTTCCATTGATTGGTTGTTGGGTTCTGGATACAAAATAAGAAGTATAATAATTTCTTCCCCTTTTTAAGTAAGCTCCTTTAACAGGGCTCTGGAGTTACCTTTTAAAAGTTCCTGAATACAATTCTTATAATGTTTGCAACTTCATTTATATACACTGCTGTAGATACTTGTTAAAAATTCAAGACATTTTTTTGGGTGGGTGGAGGTGGAGTGGACGGACACATCAATTTAGTTGAAGTATTGGTTTTTAAAATCTGACAGTTTATAATTGTAAACAAAAAATTAATTTGTCAAATATTTAATTTCTTGAATCTTTAATCTTGAAATAAAGACAGCACCTACTTTAAGCAAAGAAACATTGATGTCATTTTGATTTTACTAATGATTTGGATCTTCAGCAATATATTTTTATTTCTTTCAGAATTACATTTCAGCAGCAAAGTGATGAGTTCATTTTCTTCCTGAAATGCTGAAATATTACATTTTTATATATTTCTAATAATTCTAACAAATTTTTATTTATATCTGAGTGTTATTGGGTTTTCTTTCACAAGGATTATCCTTCAGAAGTTGAGATTATCACCATATTCAAACTTTCAAAATTAATATTTCTTACCTATATTTTCTTCCAGAACCCTCATAAATCTATTCTTGTTTGCATGAAATATAATAATTTTTATTTCCTCTTCTTAAAGTCCTGATATGTTTCCAAAAAATGTCATTTATCTATTTTAAATGTGCTTTTCCCTCTCCATCCTTCTAAAACCCGACTTCATAACTGTCATATGTTCCTATGAAGTAGATATCTCTTACTGAAACTATTTCATCAAAATACACTCTAGACAGTTACTGTTTTAATAACGTGATGTTCTTCATGGTTCTGTTCTATCAGCGTACTCCTATCTTCTATCTTACAATTCACACAATTCACCATCTATCAACTCTCGTGAACATAACACAACCACACACAACTTTCCAATTTAAGAATCAAGCAGCTCATCAAGCAAATGACAACTGCTAGGGAAGTGGTCTTAGAGTAACTCATCTCTGATCTTGTATCTCAATTACAAAACAAGTGTAATTGCTTAATTGCTTTCAATGTCTTACAAAATCAGATTGCCTACTTCACCAACCTACTAAGAGCAGTTATCAATACAGAAATTAAATCTTAAATGAAAACATAACCCTAAACTTTCAGAGATTTTAGTTTTTCTAGTGTTCTGTGTTAAATATTTTCTATCTAAATAAACACAGCTTTTTCACTTCCTCTGACATTTACAATTTCAAATATACTGAAGAATATTGTATTTTTATTACAATTAAAACCACAATTTGTACCTTTCTTTCTATGGTCTCATATAGATATTTTCCACAAGATCTTTAATAAGAATATATATATATATATATATATATATATATATATATATATATATATATATATATATATATATATATATATATATATATATATATATATATATATATATATATATATATATATATATATATATATATATATATATATATCGCAATGGTTGCAAAGGTGGCCTCAAAGAAGCTGGAGGTTTTATTCAGGTTGTGTGAATTATTTTTTTCTGAACAGTTACCCCAATTATATAAGGGCCTTATACATCCTTGTATGAAGTAGTACTGTCCACACATTTGGGGTAACTGCAAATCCATCATTCTTTTAGACAGGGTTGAATTTAAGGTACCACAATGGCAGGTGCTCAAGGGAACTGACCTCTTGCATTCCACCTCCACTGCGTTGCTCTTGTAGAACAAGAGGTGCTTTGATCACACAAAAACATTGTGTGAGTATTAAAAACTCCAATCTTATTAATTGTGGTGCCTTCTTTCTGGCCAACTCTGTTCTGTGGAACTCCCTGCCATCTTCTCTTCTTCATGCTGCTTTTAATCTTCCTCTCCTTAAAGCATCAGTCTGTGCTCAACTGAGGGATTTATCTTAGACTTGGAATGGGTGGGTTTTCCCTATTTCTAAATTATAAATTATGCCTCCTCCTTGAAAAGGGACCTTCCTGTGAGTGGTGGCAACATGTTAAAAAAAAAATTAATTAACTTTTAATAATCTTCTTTTTTTTTTTTGTTTTTTTACTTTAAATTATAAATTAAATTAAAGGTGAAAAATATTTTAGATATTATCTAATGAATCTGTATATTACCAATCATGAAAAAGTCTATTTATGTCACAGTGCATGATTAAGGTTAAAAGGGATTGGGCATTGTTGGGATTGTTGGAACTTTTTCAGGGAAGTAAATCAGCTGTAAATTGTTAACTATTCCTGTTAAATTAAACAGGAAAGCAAACTAGTTGTTAACTCTATAGCAAAGAAGAGAACCAGTTATTAATATTTTGGCAGCTCACCTATATATATATATATATATATATATATATATATATATATATATATATATATATATATATATATATATATATATATATATATATATATATATATATATATATATATATATATATATATATATATATATATATATATATATATATATATATATATATATATATATATATATATATATATATATATATATACAAGGGTTGGTAGAGAACCATTTATCAAAGACCTACTTCTCAATGCAACATGTGTAATAGATTGATGTTAGATAAGTTTCAGAAATGATTTTATTCTTATTCAACTGCATATATATTAGCTACATGGAATGACACACTTTCTTAGAAGAAGCTATATATATATATATATATATATATATATATATATATATATATATATATATATATATATATATATATATATATATATATATATATATATATATATATATATATATATATATAATATGCTAAAAAGTATAAAAATAAATAATTAATCATTGATGTAAAGTAGAAAGATGAATAATTAGAACACAAAGAAAAGTGTTCTCTCTAGGGTTCATATCAGTACTCATGTGTCCAAGAATCAAGTTCTCTGTCTTAATCACCAACAATTCCAGTAACCTGGTCACTGCAAATGTTTAATGGTTAGTATTCAATTCTTGGACATATGGATGCCAATTCAAACCCTAGAGAACATGCTTCTTTATCTATATATATATATATATATATATATATATATATATATATATATATATATATATATATATATATATATATATATATATATATATATATATATATATATATATATATATATATCCTCCAGTGGGTAAAGGCCAGAGGCCTACTAAATTTCACCAGAGCTGGAAAATCCTATGTTGTCCGAAGGAGGCCAACATGTCCAGATACACAGCGTTTGAAAGTATGCTAGTCAAAGGAAGTAGGGAAAACAGATAAAGGGAGTGTGTTCCAGACTTTACCAGTAGAGTACATGTAAGAATCAGCATAGCAGTTAGGTCTGGGGTCGGCGAGTTGGGCAGAGAAAGGATGATACTGTGCAGAAAGGAGTGTTGTACAAGCTCTTCTCACTGGAGGAGGTATGCAACAGGAGAGTTCAGAAGAGCAACGTCCATTCTAATGGCGATAGTAAAGAGAGAGTGACGCAACAATTCGACGGGCAGAAAGAGATTGGAGAGAGTTAGTAATAGATGAAAAGCCCTAGAACTCCACCTTCTCAAGGAGAGCAGTATGAGTGGAACCACCCCAGATGTGCGAAGCATTCTCCGTAACTCCATACAGGGGCGAAAAACATACTTATAGATAACAAGCAACTGGGGTGGTGTGAAGAAATTCTGAAGGTGCCTCAGAACATCCAACCTCTTAGAAGCTTGTTTAGAAAGAGAAATAATGTGATCTTTCCAAGAAAGATAATGAGAAAAGGATATGCCAAGAATATTTAAGAACAGATGAAGGTTTGAGTTGTGTTTTTGAAGAAGACATCATAGTTGTGTGGAAGATAGTGTTGAGTGGAGAGAGATGAAGGAACTGAGTTTTTGAGGCATTGAAAACAACCATGTTTTCTCTGCCCCAATTTGAAATATGTGAAAGATCAGAGGTTAGTTGCTCCAAGGCTATCCTTTTGAGTCTATCAACTGCTGTTGGGAGGGACACCTTTCAAACTGAAAAGAGTAACAAAGGGTGGAGTCATCAGCATAGGAGTGGATAGGAGATGAGGTAAAAGAGAGATCATTAATGAAAAGGAAAAAAAAAAGGGTTTGGGATAGGACAGAACCGAGGAACACTACTATTAATAGATTTAAAGGAAGAACAGTGGTCATCTACAACAGCTGCTATAGAATTATAGAATATTAGAGAGAAGATCATAGAGAGAAGGATAGATACTGAAAGAAGTAAGTTTAGAAATCAAAGCTATGTGCCAGACTCTATCAAAGGCAGTCGATATGTCCAGCATGACAGCAAAGGATTCACCAAAATGCTGAAGAGCAGAGGACCAAGAGTCAGAGAGAAGGGAAAGAAGATCACCTGTAGAGCGTTTCTTACGAAAGACATACTGGCGATCAGAAATAAGATTAGAAGAATTGAGATGTTTCCAAATCTTCATGTTATGGATAGATTCGAAAACTTTGGAGAGAACGGAGGTTAAAGAAATGGGAAGGTAGTTGGAGGGTTGAGAGGGGTCTCCCCCCCTTTTTGGCACAGGCTGGATGTGTGCACATTTCCTAGCAAGAAGGTTGAAGTAGAGAGACATAGACAAAATAGTTTACCAAGGCAGGGTTCAAGCTCGGAAGCACAAGTTTTGAGAACCACAGGAGGAATAACATTAGGACCATACACCTCCTTAGCATTAAGCTCAGAGAGAGCAGAAATGACGTCTTTAGAAGAAATTCTAATTTTAGGCATAAATGAGTTAGAGGGGATTGAAGGAGGAGGTATAGCTCCAGAATCGTATAAGGTTTAATTAGAGGCAAAAGTTTGAGTGAAGAGTTCAGCTTTAGAAGAAGGTAAAACAGCAGTTATGCCGTCGGATGATACTGAAGGATGGAAGGAGGAAGAAGCAAAGTTAGAGTTGACATTTTTTGCAAAATCCCAGAAAGAACATGAAGAAGAGGAACCAGAAAGATTATTACATTTTCTACGGAGAAAAGAGTTTTTAGTATTACGAAGGATATATTTTGCCCAATTCCGGGATGAAATATAAGTTGCATTAGTTTCTGGAGTTTGAAGATGATGGTAATCCCTGAAAGAAACATCCCTGCGGTGTATAGTGCAAGAACAAGCAGAGTTAAACCAGGGTTTGTTAGGTTTAGTAGAAGGGAAAGAAAATGGAATGTACACCTCTATGCCAGAGAGAATCGACTCAGTAATGCATTCTGCACACTCCGAGGGATACCTTCCACAGAAGCAATAATAATCATTCCATGTGAAATCAAAGAAGTATGACTGCAAGTCCAACCAGCTTGCGGCATCGAAATGCCACAAACGTTTCCTTTCAATAGGAGGTCTTTCCTGCAGAAGACTTGAAGAGATAGAAGAGGATACAGAGATAAGAAGGTGATCAGAGGAACTTTGTTTCAATAGATTTATTTCTCATATTTGATGGAGATGTATATAATGTCATCAGCTGGGATTTCAAGTACATTAGAAAAAGGTCTAGAATGTTGGGTTCACCTCCAATATAATCAGGGGTTAGAGTAGTGAGCTGCACCAACTGCTCAAGGTCATTTTTGATGGCAAAATTGAAGGCATATTCACCAGCAGTATCACAAGAACTAGAAGGAAGTCATTGGCAGTGGTGAACATTGAAATCACCTCCAGATCAGAAAAAGGAGAAGAGAGAATGTGCTCTACTTTGGAGTTAAAAGTTGAACATATATATATATATATATATATATATATATATATATATATATATATATATATATATATATATATATATATATATATATATATATATATATATATATATATATATATATATATATATATATATATATATATATATATATATATATATATATATATATATATATATATATATATATATATATATATATATATATATATATGACAGAGAGAGAGGGAGAGATTTTCTGCATACCAGGATTCACAACCATTGATAACAGCATAGCTATTAAACAATGTACAGAATGCTCTACCACTGAGTTACATCACTTCCCCAAAAATGAAATAGTAGAAAAATTTTCAAGATCTACTTCAAATCACTGTAACAACTCTATTTTTGTTTATTTAAACTAATATAATTAGTTTAATTATATTGGAATCCATAAAGGGTGCTTGGAACTCAGGATTACTGGAGCTACATGGCATTTTAATGGGGTGATCTTGCATTACAGTAGCAACCAACCAAAGTCAAGCAACACCAATATGGGTATAACTATTGTGACAAAATTAGAAATTTATATATATATATATATATATATATATATATATATATATATATATATATATATATATATTTAAATTTAATTTGACCATGTTCCAGACTTTCCCCCTAACTCTGGTGGAACATTAGTAGGCCTCCGGCCTTTGCCCACCAGAGGTGAAATAAAAAAAAATATATATATATATATACACTGGTAAATATAATGAGCCCGATCATCACTGAAAGTTTCTTAAAAACTGGCTTGGACCAAAAGGTTTTCCAACATTAGTTTCAGAGTGGTAATTTAATAAGGATATGGGTATGAAAAAAATAAATATCTATGACTCCAAATTTCAAAGTATCTAGATATCAAGTGACTCAGCTTTGGCCATTCCTGGCTGACCCTGATTCCAATTTCCAAATGAACTATGGCTCTGGCCCCAAAGTATAGTATTTTTAAAGCACTAATTGTTTTGCTTAAAAATAATGAAAACACAAAGAAATATAATTTCTTAAATATAGTAATTCTTTGATCATGATCATAGTTTTTCAGGAATTTCAGGTGTACCTAAATTTCTATGTTTATATAACATAGGCATATGTAAGTTAGATCTAATATTATTGCACCTATATATATATATATATATATATATATATATATATATATATATATATATATATATATATATATATATATATATATATATATATATATATATATATATATATATATATATATATATATATATATATATATATATATATATATATATATATATATATATATATATATATATATATATATATATATATATATATATATATATATATATATATTGACCCTATACAGATAATTTGCTTATCTGATTATCAGAAAATCATTTAGTTTGGCAATTGATTAGATTTGAAAAGATTATCAAAACACCATAACACTATACAATTACAAAGAAATTTCTGAAAAATAGATAAAGTGGATCAACTCTACAACTAATTTTTGGAATATATATGCTGTAACCTTTAAGCCTGCAAAATTCACAAACGATAATTAAGACCAAGAACGTAGCAATAATAATATTAAAACTACTCGAATACATTTATAAATTATTTAATCAAATATTGCACAACTATTAGTTTAATTATTTGCTTTCGGCTCCACAACTTGCATTTTAATATTTCCAACGAAATGACAACAACAGCGCTACATTTTTGTTTTGGGGAATAATTGCCATATTTCATCAATAATTAATGTTACAATATTAATATGTTCAGTGACGAGAATATTTCATTGTTACATTTTAAAATCGAATTTTTATTGCATTTATAATACAGTAAGAGAATAAAATTACTAATTTGAAAATTCATTATTTTTTTAAACAAATCATATTTTTTTATATTTTGCTCTAATTGGCAACTTTTTAAAGAATCGTCTGCACCTGATAGGTAGCAGAAGAGGTTTCGTAGGACATGTAATTTTCGTGGTGTTTAGTGTTTAAAATTTATTTATTTATAATTTTAAGTTAAAATGTTTAAATTTATCAGTAAATCATGATATATACTATGTGATTTAGTAACTTTTCAAAGTATTAACTTTAAATTGTAAAGAGCATTTTCCGAATCTAGAAAATTTAGACTTTACTAGGTCCACAGACTAAGTCGATGCTATGACAGATTGATTTGCTTGTTTTATTATTAGTGACAAGTGAAATTTTATTACCTGTATTTTCAGTTCAAGACTGTTTTTTTTAAGTTGTTTCCATTTTACAAAAATCAATAATCACAATATAATGGACACAAGGTACTTGGGATAAAAATCAGGCTACATGCTTAAAAAGTTATTAATTGGCCACCATTTAAACAAAAATATCTTATATCTATATCATAAGGTATAATCATAGTATTTATGAAATTTTATAATAAACTTTAAAACTACTGTGAATATAAAATTTGCAACACGCCCTAGAGGTTTTTGTTACAATATACAGTTACTTCCCTGAAAAGTTATAAGTAGGGCCTGCAGTTATATTAAATGTACTATGAAATATCCTGGATAAGGCATATTTCAATCTATATATATATATATATATATATATATATATATATATATATATATATATATATATATATATATATATATATATATATATATATATGGAAGGTAAAATGATGGTGATAAGGGATTTCATGGAATATAAATGGTTGTAAAGGTGTTGGCACCTTCACTAGCAAACCTAGAGTTATCAGTCTCCACAGAAAATTTGTGAAGATGAGGCACTCCATGTACTTATAAAGGCACTATATCAGTAATGGAATTTGAGTAATAAACTAACTTATACACTTGCCGCCATAGTATATTAAGGATGGACTAGATATCCAGTTGCTTTCTAGTTATCCAGCTTGTCCAGAATTTTTAATATTTTTACATTTTTTACAGGAAAATTTTTCACTTAAATTTCTTAACTATTATTAGGAATATTTTCATATTTTTTGTTAATGAGGAATATTTATAGCCTATAGAAAATGGCACAATGTATTGGGGTTTATCCTCAACCAGTTCCTTCTCGATCTCCATGTGGTTCTGACGTACATTGTTCTTGTAGTCTTTATACAAATAAGCTTCTGCTGAATCTTCATTCCTTATGGCAGTCAGAATATTTCTGTGATGTTGAACTTGCTGCTGGAAATTATATAGTTAAGGTTAGTAATAAAACTTATAAACTGTTTATTTATAAATGGTATTTCTTTTACCTACAAGTTTATAAATTTTTTTAAAATGTTAATTTCGCATAATATACACATTAATAAGTACTTTTAAATTAATATTAAGATTATAAGGTAAACTACTTATTTAAAAAATAAAAATTTTAAATTAATTCAAGTTAATGTTTGAATATTTAAAGTTTAAAATTGAAGGAAAAAATTTCTAAATACCTATTAAATGATTTACTCCTAATAAAAAAAAATTTTTTTTTTATAAATGCATATCCCATATTTTGTTTTGGTTTATTTTATAAATAAATAAATAAATATACCCTTACATTAACAAATACTTAGAGTTATGGACCAACCGAGGCCCCAGCCCTAGCAAACCCTGACCATTTTTACTGGTCCTGGCTTAAAGTCAGGGAAAATGGGTTTGCCTGCTGCTGTTAAAATTGCAAATTATACTTTTTAATGGTGGTTTAAATAAAACAAAATATAAGAAAATAAAGATTTTTCTTCTGCTTTTTCAATATTTTCATTTTCTTTTCTGTTTCTTTTGACCACTCCTCTTCTGCTAGTGAATGTTCATCTTTGTGTTTTGATTTTAGATGCCCCCCCATAAAGATTTGGTTGAAATTTTTTTTACTTTGGGCACCAGGAAGTCCTTTTCTAATTTCCTGACTGCAGATGTTACATTTAAGTATTTCAAGCCTATCCTGAAATATTGTAAAGTACTCCCATACTGCTGAAGTTGATCTTTTAGCCATTTTGACTGAAAGTATAAGCAAAATAATTAATTTTGAAATAATGTAACTAAATGATACAAGTTTGTTACACAGCAATGATATGTATAAATACAGGTTATATTGATAATTTTATGTCTTACATTTTTTCAAATTTTAACTTTACCTAAGTAAACCTGTTGAATCACTATTGTGAATCAGAAAAAAAAAAATTTCAAAATTTTTTGTACTTTTTTTTTTTTTTTTTTTTTTTTAAATTTTTTTAATTTTCTGAATTTTTTTTTTTTTTGAGGGAATGCATATAATCATTAATTTAAGTGAATGTTGGCTATTCTACTCCTTCTTTATAGTAAAATAAATATCAATTAAAGTTATATATAAATTTTTTAACCTAAAATTTTAGTGCTTTTAACCTCTTTACAAATTTTATGCAGCCCCAGCAAAAATTCCAGCCCCAGTTGCCCCTGCTTGGGGTGATTGTTTCAAACAATTAATAAAGTGATTCACACAAATTTACTTCTTTAACTACAAAAGCCTGTAGGTAATGATAATAAACCACAAATGACTCATTGTAATGACACTAACATAAAGTATTTTCATTGTTTATATATTGATGTTGTGTTTTAGGTTACCACCATTCACTACTTTCTTTCTTTCCTTAATCCTGTTTTTATTATTATTATTACATTATGATTCTCAAAGAACTGTGTATACAACTTAATTATATTAGGTTCTTACCTTAGATTCACAGTACTTAGCCTATTTAAAGTAAATACCTTAAAAAAAAATGTTCTCACTTTTCATGCAAATAAAAATCTAGAAACAAACGGCACTTCACTTCTCATTCATTGTTCTAGTTAACATCGAGCAAGTAATCGAATATTAATCTGAAAATATAATAAATCATTAAAAGCATTGAATAATAGTAACAGAAACACAACGCAATTTCTGAAATATTTGTTGTAGCTATTCTTTACTATACCATCGCTAAATTTAATAGCTACTAGCTACGACATATATATATATATATATATATATATATATATATATATATATATATATATATATATATATATATATATATATATATATATATATATATATATATGATGGATCGGATGTCATATTTTCTAATTTGCGGATGCGGATGTCGAATTTTGGAGAAGTGCTGATGCGGATGTTGAATTTTTGAAAGTGTGGATGCGGATGTTGAATTTCCGAAAGTGCGGATGCGGATGTTGAATTTTCGAAGATGCGGATGCGGTTGATTTTTGTGCGGATGCCATCACTATACTAGATATGTTCAACTTCTTGTCATGAAGAGGAAACAGATACACAGGTGAAATAGTAATAACATTAGACATTTTGACAAACCTAAAATTTGTGTGTGGATTCTGAAAAACTTTATTATTTGTTGCTGGGATTAATATTAGGTTTAAAGGAAACTTGATGAAAAAAGTTCATCAACTTTAACTATCAAGGAAGTTTGATTAATTTAAAAAGAAGACACAGGGATGAATTTAACGAAGGATTGATACAACCAAGAATGCATTCAATAAAATAAAGACTATAGTAGCACAAAAAAAATTGTGTATATATATATATATATATATATATATATATATATATATATATATATATATATATATATATATATATATATATATATATATATATATATATATATATATATATATATATATGTTAATAGTTTAGATTTAATCAACCATTACTGCATGTTTAGTCACTTCAAATTTAGAACCAAAGACCAATAAAGATTTTCCTTTTAAAAGTGTGTTCTTGTAAAACTATATTCATGTTTGTCAAATAAACTGGGTTAAAACAGCGTTTCTGTACTAAAGATTTAGGAATGTATTACATATTTGCAATTTGGCATGAAAAATGTGTAAATTGATTTTCTCAGTAAAATATTTGTATTTAATATATGCAAAGTTTTATCAGATGTATTTGTATATTAAGAAAGATCACGGTTTCATACACATATTAACAGTAAGTGAAAGTATTTATGGATAAAATTTTAAGGTAGTTTTACACCAAATTATTTTTTTTTTTTTCCAGGCTCATAGAGCCGTCTTGTCTGCAGCTAGTTCCTATTTTCAAGCAATGTTTACTGGTGGGCTTATAGAAGAAAAGCAGACATTAGTAGAACTTAAGTCTCTGACGCCATCAACTTTATCTCAAATGATAAATTTTATTTATACTGGTAAGGTCAAATTTTTTATTTGCATTATTTATGCGATTGATTTTGTATTTATATACGGTAAACATACTACTAGATTTTACTATATATATATATATATATATATATATATATATATATATATATATATATATATATATATATATATATATATATATATATATATATATATATATATATATATTATGATGATGAAAGCTTTCGATCGAGATTGACATAACACTTTTGTTTCTAAATTTTTTACTTTTGATATCAAATTTTCTTCTTTTAATCTCTGTTTTTAAATTCCTCTCAGTTGCTGTATAGTAGCTGTTTTAGACAGTAATATATCAATAATTATGTATATTTATTTATTTATTTATTTATTTATTTATTTTATTATTTTATTTTTTTTATTTTTTTGCCTCAACTCTGTTATTCTCATAATCTCTGCTACTCTCTCATAAGCAGCTTTCTGGTCTTTCGAAATATCAATATATCGATAACTAAAGACTGTTATATAATTTAGTATATAATGGAATATTATAACCATAACTAACCAAATTTAACCAGACTTAACCTATTTAATGTAACTAGTAACTAGACCAATTTTATTCAAACATTTATTACTGATTAATTTTAAGTGGTATAAATATCAATATATCAATGTTGAAAGACTAGAAGTTTGCTATATATATATATATATATATATATATATATATATATATATATATATATATATATATATATATATATATATATATATATATATATATATATATATATATATATATACACTTGTATGACTGCTTGAGGATTCGAACCTGGGCCCAAAAGATGGAATTCCATTGTGCTAACCACTACACCACTGATGGTTCAAAAGGAAATCGTCTGGAACTTCTACTGACATAGCGCCTTAGTAAGAAAGCTCCGTAAGATCTCCCCGACCACAACTTGGGTGTAGGGTTAGTGGGCGAAGGTTCTATCCTCGTATACCGCAGACTCATTTGTTATTCTTTTAATTGCCACTAGTATAAACCGGTCGGGGAGATCTTACAGAGCTTTCTTACTAAGGCGCTATGTCAGTAGAAGTTCCAGACGATTTCCTTTTGAACCATCAGTGGTGTAGTGGTTAGCACAATGGAATTCCATCTTTTGGGTCCAGGTTCGAATCCTCAAGCAGTCATACAAATATACAAAACTATTCCACGGTTTATACTAGTGGCAATTAGAATATATATATATATATATATATATATATATATATATATATATATATATATATATATATATATATATATATATATATATATATATATATATATATATATATATATATATATATATATTACTAGTAGACAGTTTAATTTGTAAAAAATCTTAATTTGCTCTGTACCCCTCAAAGTACAGCTTTATATTTCTTAAATGTTAAGTTGCAACTCATATACTAATTTCATAATAAAAATTTTTAGTTATTCATATTTAATTTACTTTCATTTCTTTTACAGGGAACATTAATGTTACTATCGAAAATGTCCAAGATCTAATTGTTGCTGCCGATATGTTACAATTAAGTGAAATAGTTCATATATGCACAAGTTTTCTTAAGAGAGAATTAACTGCATCTAACTGCATTGGAATTTATCGGTAAGAGACTACTACTCAGTGTTAGACATCATCTTTATGAGGTTCAAGTAGAGTTAACATATTTTGAAGTAAAAATTAGGCAGTTATTACATTCTTATTACACTGATTTTTTTTACTTTTTGACATTTGCTTTTTACTTAGACACAACCTATTTTTTGCTAGCTCTAAAGTTAAATTATTGAACCCAGATTTACTAATAATAATGTTTATTTCCCTTAAATTTGTTGTTCAGTAGGATAGTGTGGTGTATTATTATTATTATTATTATTATTATTATTATTATTATTATTATTATTATTATTATATTCTTTCAATTTCACATAAGTTTTGTATGTATGTACATAAAGTCTCTAACCCAAAGGAGCTCTGACCCTTTAAAAGTTTAAAGTAATAAAAAATTATAAGATATGCTACCTTTTATTATAACTTTCGTTTTCTGTCTTACTTTCCATTCAAATATTTTCACAGCGTAATGCATTAAAAAAATATTAAAATTTAAACCATATATATATATATATATATATATATATATATATATATATATATATATATATATATATATATATATATATATATATATATATATATATATATATATATATATATATATATATATATATATATATATATATATTGTACGGTATATACAGCTTTTGTGAAGCACATCACCTCTCAGAGATGCAAGAAGCAACTAGAGAATTTATTCAATCTAATTTTCCTGAAGTTGTTAATGAAGAAGAATTTTTAGAAACACCAAAAGAAATTTTATTATCATTTCTTAAGTCCGAGTATTTAAGGGTTGACAATGAATTCCAGGTAAGTCATTAGTATTGTAGGTTTATTATCATGTTACAAATGTATATCTTTTTGCTCATAATATTGAAAAGATTTGATAAATAATTTTCAGTTTATTCTTATATAGATATTTTCTGCTGCCATGCGATGGATCCAACATAATGTAACGTCCCGCAGACGACATGTATTTGAAATATTAAACCATGTTAGGATGCCCCTAATATCTCAGAAATCTTTAGAAAATTATATTGCTGATTGCTGGGATATTAGCCTCAAAGTGGCTCTCACTAGTATTCAGAAGGATTTGAACAGTAAACGTGGAAGCCTTGTTCCTTTGACCGTGCAACCACGTTTATGCGCAAGGAGAAAAATATACGTGATTGGTGGATCAAAAAGAGAATTAATTAGCAATTGGACACGGTCGGAATATACCTACGAAAGTGTTGAATGTTTTGATACATTCCAAAATACATGGCATAAAGTTACGCCAATGGATATTGGAAGAATTTTGCCTGGTACAGCTGTTCTTAACGGAAGAATATACGTGGTTGGAGGAGAACAAGAATCACAAATTCTGGCGAATGGTGAAGTTTATGACCCACAGGAAGATGCTTGGAAGAGCATCTCTTCAATGGTGATCCCTAGATGCGAGTTTGGGCTATGTGCATTTGAAAATTATATATTTGCTTTTGGGGGATGGGTAGGTGAAGATATCGGAGGATCCATCGAGAAATACAATGTAGCCACCAATGAATGGAATCTTGTAGGGAAAATGCCAGAACCTCGTTTCAGGTATATATATATATATATATATATATATATATATATATATATATATATATATATATATATATATATATATATATATATATATATATATATATATATATATATAATTATTATATATATATATATAATATATATAATAATATTTTATTAATATTATTTATATAAATATATTATATATATATATATATATATATATATTAATATATATATATATATATATATATATATATATATATATATATATATATATATATATATATATATATATATATATATATATATATATATATATATATATATATCAACTAATTATAATAAAGTATGAGAGCAATACTTCAATAGATTTACCGATCTAATTGAGTTAAAATTAATTATTCAGTAAATTGCGTTATGTAAGACTCACTGTTTCTTAAGATGTTAATTACATATTAATTCTTTTAGCACATATTTTAAGTTATTAAAATGTAATTTAGATATATTAATTTTAATTATATACTATTTAAAAATGTACTTTATTTTTAAAAATTTCAAAAGAGTAATTTTGTTTATATTTATTTATCAAAGCATGGGGGTTGTAGTGCATAAAGGACTCATTTATATCGTTGGTGGATGCACGCACAATCAGCGCCACTTGCAAGATCTTTTGCATTACAATCCTATAACTGGAGAATGGGATCATCTTGCTCCAATGCTGACCAGAAGAAGCCAAATGGGTGTGGCTGTCCTTGATGGATTCTTATACGTTGTTGGAGGCACAAATAGTCATTGTGAAATCTTAAACTCAGTTGAAAGATATTCATTTGAAGAGGTAAATCAATAATTATTGTTTGTAGTAGTATTATTGCTGCTATTGCTATTGTCGTTCTTATTTGCATTTGCAAATTTTATTGTAAGATTAGGTGTAATGAATACTTTAAATAATTGAGGAAAATACTTGTGCGTATGGGAATAATTCTTTTTATTATTATTGTTAAAGCAGTGTCGCTTGCGAGACAAATAAAAATCTTTATCTATTGTTTCTATTTAATCATGTGCTCAAATGAAAAGCAGTTAAAAAAAAAAATCCGCGTTAGGATAAAACCATTTTGTATGAAAAGAAGGAGAATGAAATATAAATAAATACTCTTTCATTTTACGGAAAAAATGTAGAAAATACTAGAATAACTTCCAGATTGGTAAAGAAAACAAAGGTGAGAAATATCTGCGTAAAATAATGGAAAGAATATATCAGGAAAAAAAGAATAGAAAGAAACTGGAACAAGAACTAATGGAAAAGAATGAGACAAATTATAGCAGAACGAAAGTATGAAAGCAGTAGAAGGAAGTTAAGGGCAAGAGTGAGTATAAGCAACTGTGGATATGAAGAAGAGATTGTTGAAGTGGAGTGAATATGCGATGATAATTTTGAAAGAAAGAAAAAGAAGAGGAAAAAATATAAATGGTTAAGGAGCTGATGCGAGCAGTTTAAGGTACAACCAGTTACTGATTAAGCAATTTAAATTTTTTGAAAGAAAGATTCATGAATAATTTACCCAAGCAAGCCACTCAATTTTATTTTTATTTAGAATTTAAAAGTAATTTCTCTTGTTAAAAGTGATTGTAGTTTATTATAAGATATATATATATATATATATATATATATATATATATATATATATATATATATATATATATATATATATATATATATATATATATATATATATATATATATATATATATATAAATTTGACATTTATTTAAATTAATAAAGTAAAACTACAAACAAATATATTAAATATATTTTATTTATTCTTATTTTACTTGTGCAAGATCTTATTAATATTCACAGATGTTCATATTGTTATTGCATGTACTTTAATTTTAGAATAAATGGCATGAATGCCCTCCGATGAGTGTCGGAAGAGCAAGTCCTGCAGTTGCTGCTGCTAATTCTAGGTTATATGTTATTGGTGGGGACCAAATTAATGAAGCAAATGACTTCTACAGAGCTCAGGTTCGTAACCAATTACTGTTTTATGATTATAAAGTATGGAGTATATTCGTTTTCTTATTCAGGAAGGAAAGGAGAAAAAAAAAATTAATTTTGACTTAGTTTCTCAGTACATAATTTTGATTTTCAAGTTTCCATTTCCCACACTGATTCCATATCATTTGAGATTTTCAACTTTTTGACTCCTTAACTTGAGATTCTGGAATTGGACTCCATCACCTGATCTCCAATAAGGCTTTTGATCTCACTTCCACCCAAACTCTCTTATTTTTGTGTTTCTAATTCATATTTATTTTATAAGGGGTTTAACAAGTGATATTTTTTCTCACTCTCTTTCTCCATTTTTTCGAAGTTTCGTAACACTCTTTATACTATCTTACTACAATTAACACTGCTCTTCAATATTCTTAAGTCACTTATCTCTTCTGAGGAGACCTCATATTACCCGTCTTTCCTCACAGTAAAATTCTCTGTCCAGCTTTCTAACCACAGAGTTTTCCTATATTCATTCCTTCATGTACAGTACCAATAAGTAATGAATACTTTTTTAACCAATTTTTTTTATTACTTTTTACATATACGCTTTACAATTTTAAGCGCTGTGGATCCAAACATGTCAGATTAACATCCATGTATATTTTTGAGGGCTCCCCTCTCTGGAGGGTGACCATACCTCCTATGAGCCTGTTGTACTTTTTATAATGTATATTGTAAATAAATTTATCAGCTGAAATGGATTTTATTCCATTTTGATAAACTGATTATTGCAATGAAACTTTAATTCTCAGTGTAATTCTAATAATAACGAAAATCATAAAAAAAAATTAAAATTAAAAAGATCGTTCATTAATTTTCAGGTAACTATATCACATGTCGAAGCATACGACCCTCAGATAGACAGTTGGATAGATTGTGCTCCACTTCCAGAGAGTCGATCTGAATCCGGTGCAGTAGTTATTTGACCCTATGTCACAGATCCTTCAAAAAGAAACTGCCGAAATATATCTTTGTTGCATGACACATCAGAAGAATATAGGAGCTTGATCGGTTATACCGGTGTAAAAAAGGGGCCCAAAATGAACATATCCGTTTTTCATAGTCCATCTAAACAAAAGAGAACTCAAGCTGATGTAGATGGACAAACTAGGAAGAGAGAGAAGGGATCAGAAGTTGTTCTTGTAAATAAACCATCGATACCATGGAGACATTACTTGTGGCGTTGTCAGAATAAACTGAGCAATTCCTCAGTTGATCATCCTAAAACTGACGTTCATAATACAAGAAAGGTCCCCAAAAGTTGCCATCATTATTCTGCTAGCGGCCTTTTCAACTGCTACAGGAACTCTCATCATTGTACCAAAGTAACGCTAGCGAATAATATTTTTGATACAGAAAGTATTGGTAATTACTTAACTATGAAGAGTTTATTTCAGAGCTCCAAGTCACTTAGCCTAGAAGATTTTCGATCATTAGGTCATAGTGTTCGAGTTTCAGACGAAGTCGAAAATGAATACTGCGAAGAGAAGAGTGTCTCTGTGACTCCCAGTCAGAGCACCAGAGTTGATCCTCTAGAATCCTCTAGATTATTCGTTAAAAATAAGAGGAATAGGTGCCTTCATAGGAAGTGTAATGCAGGACTGTTTTATACTTTTAATTCAAAACGATGTTCAGAAGAGGTAAATCAAAGTGTTTTGTCAGAATATTAGTTTTTGTAATGGCGTGATATTTATTATTATTTATCATTATTATTATTATTATTATTTTATTATTATTATTATTATGATTATTATTATTATTATTATTATTATTATTATTATTATTATTATTTATTATTATTATTATTATTATTACTCATGTTTTTATAGTATAATATTTCTAATCATTATTATTATTATGGAATAATTATCATTCTTATTATTATTTATTATTATTATAATTATTATCATTATTATTATTATAATTATTATCATTATTATTATTAAAAATGTATTTGTCCATTAAAAAGGTACCAAAAACTTATTGTTAAATCATAGTTTTGAGATTTTTTAGAGGATAGAATAATGTCATAATATTAAAATGTTTTCAGTAATAATTGTTCAAATCAAAAAATTTTTGTCACATGATAAAGATCTTAAAGAATAATCATTGAATTTAATTATTTAATTTTTTTTTTTTTATATTCATTGATAAGGTTCGGGAATATTTCTTAGTTATTTTAAATACATTGATAATATTATGGATTATTTCTTAATAATTTTATATTCTTTGATAAGATTCGGGAATATTTCTTAGTAATTTTATATTCAGTGATAAGATCCGAAAATATTTATTAGTAAATTTGTAAATAATTTTATATTCATTGATAAGATTGGGAGATATTCATTAGTAATATTCCTGAGTAATTTTATATTTATTTTGATAAGAATTCGAAAATTCTACTACATATCCTGATGTTTTTTTTTTTTTGTTTTTTTTGTTTTTTTTTTAAGAATATTTTTATTCTTCAATTTGTACTCGAATGCAAAAAAAAAAATATTAAAACTTCTTTTAATGCACTAAAATTAGATTTGTTCATAGTTGACTAGTTCTTGCATTATTTAATATATATATTCTTGCCGTAATATAGTGTTAACCTTTAAAATGCCAAATAGGAAATTTTCCGATCTAAACTTATCTAAATTTTCAAAAAAATTTTTTAGTCACAACCCCAAACCCTTCCCCCTTCTACATCCCGGGACTTTTATCACTGCCGTTTTTTTTTTTTTTTTTTTCCCTCAATTTTAACTGGAATAAGCAGTTTTATATTGTAACAACGGAAATTTATGCTACTATCGTTCCTAAGAGGAAGTATGTAACTTGTGTACAAATTTCATATATATATATATATATATATATATATATATATATATATATATATATATATATATATATATATATATATATATATATATATATATATATATATATATATATATATATATATATATATATATATATATATTTATTCGTTTTTTAGTAACACCGTTATTTTTTGTTTACTAATTAGTTGTTTGTGATCTTTTGTTGAATTTCCTGTTAAGTTCTTTCAAATTTTCACCAGCAGGTTTAGTGTGATTGACTGAGAAGGGATTTTGATAAAAAAAAATTTATTCATCCAGGATCATTATTATTATTATTATTATTATTATTATTATTATTGTTATTATTATTATTTTGATATGAAATGTGCTTGATTAGGTTTTGTAGACCTAGAATTGGAGTTCCTCAGAGAAATTTAATTACAAATTGAAATTAAACTTTTGAAAAAGAAATTTTGTTTTTAAGAGGCGAAGGAGAAGCAGAAGTTTTGTCCCTGTGTTTTGGTAACCGTTTCCAAGCCAAATAGGTTTTGTTCAGTATCTCAATATGGATTGCCTTTTTTAAGGCAATAATATATATATATATATATATATATATATATATATATATATATATATATATATATATATATATATATATATATATATATATATATATATATATATATATATATATATATATATATATATATATATATATATATATATATATATATATATATATATATATATATATATATATATATATATATATATATATATATATATATATTTACTTTGGAATTTATAGCAGCCTAGAGGATTTTATCGAAAATACTATTATTAATGTTATTATTATCTATATCTTATTATTATTCCGTTCATTTTTGGCCTAAGTGCATTTTGCGCGGTACACTATTAAGTTGCTTCACCAAATAATTTTATTAAATTTCATTGAATAAATAATAATAATAATAAAAATTATATTAAAAATAATAATTATATTAATTTTATTTAAATAAATATGTGTTGCTTCACAAAATATTTTAATAATAATTTTATTTTTATAATAAAATTTAACTGTCAGCAAGAACATATGCGTATCCCTTTGGGATACGCACATGAGCTTGTTATTATTATTATTATTATTCAAAAGTACAATGCAACTGGAGATTAATTTGTTTAAAAGTAGAATTGAATAAGAAATATTCAACCTCTACATCTAGGGGAACATTAATTTTTAGGAAAAAGTTTTGACCCATTCCCATTTATGATTGATACTTTTGATTTATAAATGTTAAAAAGACATTTTGAATGGAGGAAAAATGAAACATAAAAGGCAACAAGGAATGTGAATCTAATAAAGTACCAGAAATTATGTACCAAAAAAAGTACTTTTCAGCTTGAAATAAACGGTAGATTTAAATTAGAAACTTAAAAACGCGCTCTTGAAATTCTTGATCAACGTATTTGCCTTAATAGGGGACTAGAAAATGAGTTTTTCTCTCTCTCAGTAGTAGTGTATGCAGAAGATCTATTTTTAGATTGCTAAATCTTTGATATTCTTTGAATAGTTGTGAAAAATCGCACCATTCCGATTTATTATTGATGATGGATTATTTTTATTATTATTAGCCTGTTTGTTTTATTGTTTCAAAATTCATTTAATATTGGCTAGTTGTGTGCTATGAGTCGTTTAGTGAAAATTTTTCTTCTAATTTTAAAATTTACCTTTACTATTGAACCAAAACATACATATTACATATGTATATATTTTTATTTGTAATTAAAAAAAAGTTGGCACCTCATAGGCATTATTATCCAATTCTGGAGAAGTTTTTCTAGGGAACTTCTTCCTAGGATCTGCGTTAGGGATAGAAATAACTCCTTCAAGAACGTGTCAATTCCTCGAACTTTATTTTATGATATTGCAGAAATGTATGCCAAAGTATATGCTATACTAAATGTAACATAGAACAAGTAGAATATAGATATATATATATATATATATATATATATATATATATATATATATATATATATATATATATATATATATATATATATATATATATATATATATATATATATATATATATATATATATATATATATATATATATATATATATATATATATATATATATTAGTATATATATATATATTATATATATATATATATATATATATATATATATATATATAGATATATATATATATATATATATATATATATATATATATATATATATATATATATATATATATATATATATATATATATATATATATATATATATATATATATATATATATATATATATATATATATATATATATATATATATATATATATATATATATATATATATATATATATATATATATAAGGAAATGTTTCGATAAGGAAAGTACAGTGTGTGCAAGATATTTTCCTATTAAAATGTTTTGTACAGTGACCAAGGAAAAAAAATAAAATCTTTGATAAAGTTTTTAAATGATTTTTGTTGTGTAGCTTCGTAACTTAAATAGATCAGTATATATTAAGTAATGTTAGTTGGGGTTGCATTACCAAAGAATTATTATTACTCAATTTTAATTGGGTATTTTTATTTAATGCAGATATATATATATATATATATATATATATATATATATATATATATATATATATATATATATATATATATATATATATATATATATATATATATATATATATATATATATATATATATATATATATATATATATCGTAACTTGTAATTGCAAATATGGAGGGTTTGAACTGCTGTTTCGAAAATTGATATTTATCAGTTTATTTCATAAGGTTTTTTTACTTTCTCTATACCTGTTACTATTGACAGCCAAAAACTCCATCAGGGATTTGTGTTTAGGACTTTAATATATTACAAAATTATCATCGAAGAATGACAACTTTGTAACCAATCAAGCGTGTATATATATATATATATATATATATATATATATATATATATATATATATATATATATATATATATATATATATATATATATATATATATATATATATATATATATATATATATATATATATATATATATATATATTATATATATTATTATTATTATTATTATTATTATTAAAATTTGTATACTTACTATTTGGCTGTGTTAAAATGTATGTATTAATATAAGTTATCTAACTGCAAAAGCAATGGTCTTGGTTTTTGGTTCCTGCCTTTGGTTATATATAGTATTAAGTATCATTAATTCTATTTATTCTTTCAACTTAAAATTATTCTGTGAATTTAGTTGGTCGCAACAGTAATTCAGTATTAAAAGTGAGTCAAGAACTCTTTTGTATTTAAACATAAGAATTATTTGTGTATTTTTTTTTTTTTTTTTTAATTTAAAATGTGGAAGCCTTCGGCCTTCTTTTTAATTTATTTACATATTAATCTATGCAGTCTTGAATTAGTTATTTATTCTAATATTTTTTTGTTATTTAATCGCACCCACCTCTTTACATATTTTTGTTTGTAATTATAGAGGTAGGAGAGGTGGTAGTGATAGTATCAGATATTAAACGAATTCTGAACAGAATTGTCCTAAACTGAATTTGAGGCAAATAATTAATCGTTGTATATACTCGTAACTGTTGTTGAAACTCTGAGTCATCGTGAATGAATGTTAACTGTTGTGAACTCTGGTTTGGCTTAGTTTAGGTTTACTTTGTGGATGTTGAGTATCTTGTGAGGTAGATAAGATTGAGGTGGATCGATGAATCATCGTATGTCAGTAAGAATGAATTAGATAATCAGTTTTAAAAGATTTTTATGCTGAAAATTTTCTCATGTTTCAGAATAAAATCTATGAAAAATTATACATATTAACAATTATTGGATATGCAATTCTCCCAATTCACTACTATCTTCCGTACAAAATTATGCTGTTACATTACAAGAAACTACATTTCTTACATGATAGATTACTTCTTCATATATATGTCGAAAAACTATATCGAAACAAAGAAATCATTCCCCAAATAACTATAATTAAAAATTGGAGAATCTTATTGACATGAAACCTTTACAATTCGCATCAGATATAAATCGCTTAACTTAGTAATAAATTTTCCAAATCATTTATTGGAAAAATACTAATAAAAGTACAATAAAATGAGAAATATCATAAACTACAACAAAATACAGAATCATTAACGATATCTCTCTCTTGTTTGCTTTTTTTTCATTAATTTCGTTCAATAG
This sequence comes from Armadillidium nasatum, assembly GCA_009176605.1. NCBI lineage: Eukaryota > Metazoa > Arthropoda > Malacostraca > Isopoda > Armadillidiidae > Armadillidium > Armadillidium nasatum. Next base: position 77,377 of record SEYY01018486.1, on the reverse strand, counting down.
TTCTTTATTTTATCAAAGTTCAGCAGAGTACTCCTCTTGGAATGTATCATATCTATAAAAATAAAAAATAAAAATTTTTTCATTTATAATTCCCATTAAAAATGATAAGGACATTATTATTATTATTATTATTATTATTATTATTATTATTTCTTCTAACGGCCAAATAGACACATACTGGAGATCTTAATACATTATTGAAGGAAAGTACTACGGGATGCTATGTAAATACTACTAAGAGTCGTGTAGTGCTTGGTGTCTCATTTGTTGGTACCAATACTTTTACACGTAGCACGTCTGTGGTCTTTCTCCTTTGATGAAAGTATTATTGACTTATTTTTATTTTATTATTATTGACCAAAAGGGAAGAGATGCTTGAAATTTGACATTATTATTATTATTATTATTATTTATGATCAAATTCATGAGATATTTGAAAGTAGTTTCTGGTTTTATAGAATAATAATACAAATGATACGATATATTTGAAACAATTACACTACAAGTTAGTCTACATTGAATAGTTTATTAGTATAGTATCATGCTTGAGTGTCGTTCGAGGTTTGGTATTTTGTATTAGAAGGTTTAAAAATTTTAAGTGTTTCAATTTAAAATTTACTTTTTACGCTTGCTTGTTATACTATCTTATTAATAAAGTTATATCAAATGTGTTTATTTTAGGCAATTCCTTTTCACTTTTGGAATATTATTTAGTTCTTAATTGGTCTTATTTTTCAGTGATATAAAGGCAACTGCAAATTCTTTTGGGCGTTTTTATTAAATAAAAAAAATGGAGGGGGCGTTTCCGAATTCAAGCCTAAAAGTGATATTTAAGACTTCTATTGTATGAAATGTGACTTGCCTCCCCGAGATTTTTTAAAATTGGCCCAAGACTTCCAAAGAAGTTGTAAAATGTAAGGAAATGTTGCGTTTTAGTGAATATTTATTTACAATATCCAGAGTTCAAAATAACTTCGTGTAAAATTAACTTTCTAGTTTCGTGAAAGCAACTCTGCCGATATTCAGAATGATTAAAATTTTATCCTTTACAAGAAATTGAAGAATGAAGTGTTCTTAGAGGATTAATATACATTTTCAAATGAATGGTAATATAACTAGAAATGGGTAAGCAAATAAATTTTTGTAAGAACATTTTTTTTTTTAGCATGGCTATCTCACAAAAAAATAAAGTAAAAAATCTAGAATATTAATCTTGACAAACAAGATCATATGGAAGTACTAACAAAGTTGTGAGATTTATTTCGTAATAAACTGGCAACCAGCAAAAAATTAATAAAAGGATAAGATTAAAGTCTCATTTCATCAAAGTTTTACAGATACGCAAGTCTTTACATCTTTAAATTTTATTTAATATTCAAAAAGACTGATCATGAATTTTTTTTGGATGCATCCAAGGCTATGACAATTAAAAATAAAGTTATCAAACTGCAAAGGCATAAATTTACCATTTCACCTTCGGTATTTTGTAAAAGTAAAGTTACGTTGAATTAATGTAAGAAAGAATAAGTAAAAAAAGATGATGTGTAATTCAGGAGGAAGATATCTTTACAGAAATGAATTTAAAAAGCATCAAGAAATATGAAAGATTTTTCGACACGTAGGAACGAGTACCCTTGGTCATACGGAAATAAAAATATATAATAATCCGTTGAGTATTTGCCATTGATTGGGAAATTGGAGACCGACTTGCCAATTAAAGGATGTAAATGTGATGGTAATATCAGTGAATGAAATCTGATCAGAAATCCTACGTTGGTAAGCTAGTAGTGAAATATGTGTAAAGTTATAAGCTGACTCTAAGGTTTTAGGTAACTTATATTAGAACATCATAATTCAAGGAACACAAAAGTTGACTATTTAAAAAATTTATTAAAAAACAAAAAACATACGGCAACAAAAATATGAATTTTTTATGACTAGAAATATAAATTTTGTTGAACAATAATATTTAATTGAATTCCAGAAGTATTTTCTCGCATAAATACAACAACAAATACCTACATATAATTCGCAACAAAATAAAATAACTCATATATATATATATATATATATATATATATATATATATATATATATATATATATATATATATATATATATATATATATATATATATATATATATATATATATATATATATATATATATATATATATATATAACCTAGTTAAAAACAACAAAGACAGAAATAAAAAGAAAGCTTCAAATCATTTTCATTACTAATCGTATGATAATTAACACACTTTGTCATATTCCCTTAAGTAAATATGCGGGTTGACCAGTGTTGAAATACCTGATCAGTTTAAGATCCTTAATAGCTTAACAAAAATATAAAAAAATAGTATATTTATTATTTTTTAAAATATCAAAGCAAAAGAAAAGAATTATATATTACAAAAAGTAGAATCTTCAATATATTAATAACAATTGGTTATTATTTTTAAGAGGTTAAATTAAATGTGTAAAATAATAATTATAAAAAAATACAAAAAAAAATAAAAAATATATATATATATATATATATATATATATATATATATATATATATATATATATATATATATATATATATATATATATATATATATATATATATATATATATATATATATATATATATATATATATATATATATATGCTATTAGAAATATATTAATAGAAATATATAAATAACGGTTACTATTTTCTAATATTTAAATTGTCCTATAAATAAAATGAAAAAAAAACAAAAAAAAACTGTCGCCTCTTAACATTGCCACAACAAAAACATTTCCTATGAGTACTCTAATTAATGGCATCAAAATTCGATATAGCATTTCAATACATAAAACGAAAAACAAAAAAATTTTTTTTTTCAGTGAGCATCTCCTACTCATACAAGAGTAATTACGAAAAATCCTACTTTATTATTAAGGTAATAAAAATGTTGAAGTGTGATAATAATGGTTACTATTTGGAAGATCTTAAGATAGCAAATAATAAGAATATAATAATAATAATAATAATAATAATAATAATAATAATAATAATTTTCAGTATAAAATTAATTATAATGTAACAATCAGTTATGATAGTCTTATAAAATATTCAATATATAAGTGTATATATATATATATATATATATATATATATATATATATATATATATATATATATATATATATATATATATATAATATATATATATATATATATATATATATATATATATATATATATATATATATATATATATATATATATATATATATATATATATATATATATATATATATATATATATATATATATATATATATATCATTAAGAATGAACACAGGTTTTTGATCAGTTCCACTACTGACTTTTTTAGTGGTCAATGATGACTGTTTGCCAAATCCATCGTCATAATATCTAGTAGACAGTACCTCACTTAAAATAGTTCATCAAATTGCAAGTGATAAACTGTAAATTTGAGTTATTTATGGCAAATAGCGACGACATTTAAACGTAAGTGCTTCATGTATAAAAAATCTATAATCATAATAACTGTGGATCATAAACTGGATTGAGAGCCATTTGATGTTTTTGGCAGTCACTTGGACAAAATTTTTATCATTTTTTTAAAAAAAAGTTTTAGTTATTTTAAAATTACTAATTTAGGTTAATACAAGTTCGTATCAACACTACGAGATATATCTGAATATTAAAAGAGCATCTCCATGAAATTTTTACACCGTAATAAATTATTTATTCAATACTACTATTTATATATTATTATCACAGTAGCGATTACAAAGTCATTAAAAATGACTTTCGGCCAATAAACCTAACGGTAAGATGTCATTGAGACGGTGGAATCGCTTTTGCCAACTGACCTTTACCGATATTTGGCTTTGGACCAAACCACGACATTTTCCATTCAAGTGTTTCCCGAAGCAAATTTTCTTCATCTGGCGTCATATGTAGCAAGGTGGAAACAGCGCGAGTTAACTGAACAGCCTGTAAAAAAAAATTTAAAATTTAAAATATGAAAAATAAAAATTTTTTTAACTAGAAATATAGAACGATAGTGTGTTTTTAATGTTTTTTGAAAGATTTACCAAAGCTTTTATATCACAGAAAAGTACTCTTGAAGAAAGAGACCAAACAAAACTTAATAATCTGGAAAAATGACAATAAATTCTGTAGTTCTTTTATTTTCCGGGAAAGAAAGATAAGTAATGAATGGAGATAAAGTGCAGAGAGTAATTCATCGGTTAGTGATTCTATTATAAATAAGAAAGCCAAGTAAACAAAAGGAAAAATATTTACAAGTTTTTACCTCGTACTCCCTAGAAGTAATGAATTTTAAAATGACATGTTTCAAGTACTCTATATTAACAGTATCCAATTCGGCATCACCATTTTCCACACTACTTTTCCTAAATTTGTACTCTGACATTTGTACAGCAGATGTTCTCTGATTGTCAGATGGCAGAATTTTAGCAACAGGCTGAGATGTCAAGCCACCTAGAGAGAATAAAAACAAACGGTTTTTATTTTTAAATAACGTCATAAAGAAATAATATACACTAAGTAATATAAACCATCCGATATACACAACAATAGAAATATATGAAGCTAAATATAAACTTTTTAATAAAAGTCATACAATATATATATATATATATATATATATATATATATATATATATATATATATATATATATATATATATATATATATATATATATATATATATATATATATATATATATATATATATATATATATATATATATATATATATATATATATATATATATATATATATATATATATATATATATATATATGCAGTTAATAACAGCTTTTATTATTCATACTTTGACCAGCATGTGAATTCGAAGTTTCTGGACTGATTTTTAATTCTCTCTGAATTGTTTTCTTCATATCCGTTATTCTTTGGGATTGAACTTTGAGCATCTGTTTAGAAATAGTCATAAAACAGCATCTTTTACTACTATCATTGGTTATCATTATTATTATTATTATTATTATTATTATTATTATTATTATTATTATTATTATTATTATTATTATTATTATTATTAGAAATACTGAATGGTACTATTATCTCCACCATTGACGGAGCTGTCAAGTTTTACCCAAATGATAAATTTTAAACAAAACCAGGTAAAAAAAAATTAATAATAATAATAATTTACAAAACCTATTACCAAATGAGCATTCTCAATTTTACATATAAAGTTTTATAATAGATTGACTATACTAAGAACTGGGATTAGATTTTGAAACTGATTGAAAGTTGCAAAGATGATAATATTAACGTAACATATATGGAGAGTTGTCTATTGTACAATATGGGTGCAACAATTAGGGGTAAGGAGAATTGGATTATTTAAATAATAATAATAATGATAATAATAATTTTATTATTATAAATATATAATTGGAGATCTTTCTATTTAATTAAATAAAACTGGCATTAGCTTTTTAAAAGAAACCTTACAATATACATTTGATAATTGGTATTGTTTGCAGCACAAAGTATCAATAATAATAACAAATTATTATTATTATTATTATTATTATTATTATTATTATTATTATTATTATTATTATTATTATTATTATTATTATTATTATTAGACAACTATAACTGACTTTTCCTAAAAATTTTCAATAAATTTGGATATAAGTACAGCAGCACTTAATAAAATAATTACAACATTTTTCTTTCAACTGAATTTCTTGATAATTTTTTACGTTACTATGTCATCATCGAAAAAAAAAAAAAAGAGAGGAGAAGAAAGTGTCTGTTGATTACAAAGATAACGACTTTACAAAAAATTTGAACAAAGAAAAACTGAGAGAGGGAATTTTATAAAAGGAGGGGTAGTGCAGCTTGAAAACAAATAGGTTAAATGTTTCACACTGGAGATGGGCTAACATTTTAGGTTCGATTTTTAGAAAAAATTTCAAAGAAAAGTTTCCCTAAAATAAGAAGCCATCCCACTGCGATGTGAATTTTTGGGGAAAAAATATATAATATATAAAAGGGATGAATTGGAGTTGGCAAGGTAAAGTAGAGAAAGCAAGAACTTGAGGATAACTGAGTGGCGTGGTAACAAGATATATATATATATATATATATATATATATATATATATATATATATATATATATATATATATATATATATATATATATATATATATATATATATATATATATATATATATATATATATATATATATATATATATATATATATATATACCCAATACCACAACAACCAAACATATACACACTCAACTAACACATTCATATATGATCAACAGACCTCCAAACAGCATCCTTAACGAACCCCCTCCCGAAATAAACATCGACTCCAATAACCTCCCAAGACACTTACAAATCTCACTAGCAAGATTGAGATGCGGGCACCACCCAAACTTACAACATTACAAACACAATTTCAAAATAAACCAGGCAACATCTTCCACTTGTACCAGATGCAAAAGGGCCCCGGAGACCGTAAATCACTTTCTTTTAGACTGTCCCTCCAACTGTCGCCCCAAAATCTTCTGGGGCATCACTTGTTTGGAAGATCTCTGGACGAGACCGACTGCGGCGGGAGGCTTCATTAGCGAAGTGTGGCCGCCTCAACAGGGGGTGGTCAGGGGGTGAGAAGGTAAAAAAAAAAAAAAAAAAGGTATATATATATATATATATATATATATATATATATATATATATATATATATATATATATATATATATATATATATATATATATATATATATATATATATATATATATATATATATATATATATATATATATATATATATATATATACGGAAAACAAAAGCGAAAAAGATTGTCATCAAGAAGCTAAAGAATGATAACAAGGCAGGTAACATAAATGATGATCGTAAAGTGTTTTGGATTTTTAAAAAAAAGTCAAATATTGATGAAAATCATTTGCGTAAAATCTAAAGGTAATAGGATTCTACATGCGATAACTCCTCTGAGTGGTTACCTCGAAGAAGAGCAGGAAATATAAAATACGGGCTACAATCCACTAATAAAATAGATAAGGATATATGTGAAAGATAAAAATCAAGATACTCTAAAGAGATAAGATTCGATCTCTCTGCCAAGAATAGAGCAATATGAAACTAAGATTGAGACGTTGTGCTACAAACAATACCAATTATTTAAAAACGTGAAATTCCTTCCATCATTATAGAGATATTAAAACAAAGAAATAAAATTTCAACTTACCTGTTTTTTCTCAGATATTTCGTCTTCTGATATTCTTAGCTTTTCTCTCAATTCACGCACTAAATTACTATTTTCAATTTTTAATTCAAAATCTGCTTCCAAATCGCTTACAGTTTTTATCAATTCATTATTTTTTGATTCATAATCTAATAAAGAAGCTTCTAAAGACTGTATTCTTTCGCTCAATGAATTTTTTTCATCTTCTAATCCTTTTATAGTATTTTCTTGTTCATTTTCTTTCTCAACACATTTATCGAGATTAGAGATGAGTTTTGTTTTCTCTAAACTGACGACATTTAATTTTTTCTTAACCTCTTGTAACTCTTTTTCCAGTCCATCACAGTTTCCCCTCTCTAGAGTTAAAAGATCCTGTAAGACACTATTTGATGACTCTGAAGATGCTAACTGCAATTCTATCTGAGAAGACTTTGATTCTAAATCACTGAATTTAATGTTTAACTCTTCATAAGATTTTTCTAATTTTTGCAGTTCTTCCTTTCTTAATTCTAATTCTTCTGAAGTTTGCTTACTTTTCTCTTCTTCGATGTGCTATTAAATGTATTAAATATCTCGGTAATTAAAATTTGATATATATATATATATATATATATATATATATATATATATATATATATATATATATATATATATATATATATATATATATATATATATATATATATATATATATATATATATATATATATATATATATATATATTTGGACAACTAGGTAAATAAATGTTTTTCGTTAGTCTTCTAACTAAATAGATATTTTAATTTGAATATTTACTTGTGCATGGTGTACTAGTTAACATTTCTCTAATTAACTGATGAGGCTTTAGAAGGTCCAGATCAGTGTTTCCTCAAATAGAAGTTTTTCCTTAAATTTATGTTTAGTTTTACAGATTTTTGTATAATTTTATTTGAAAATTTATTTATATTTAACCAAATAATATTTTAAATTATTAAAATTTTTGAAAATCATAGAGTGGGGTAGGGTAGGATAATCAACTTATACTCAAATTTTTTGTTTTCTTCATAATAACTGAATTTTTAAATTACTATGATTTAATTAACTTTGGTGATTTCTATTTAAGTCTGGTTTTAAACTATATATGTGTATACTAACTATGAAGCAATAATATCAGTACTTTAAATATGTTTTCATACAGTATGTAAAATTAAAGCAGCATGAAGTATTAAGGTAACAGATATGAACATTAAGGGTGGTTTTAAATTTCTTAATATTAATTGAAGTACAACCTTGATTAGTCTATTTCTTACTGACTGTATATTCAATATCTTTTAAGACAGGCAGTTTATAAGATTCACAACATTATTAAATTTATTATTAGTAAGTGAAGATTTTTTTATTACTATTACAGTCGAGGAAAAGATCGTAAGGTTAAATGTAAATGCAATATCTATTCCCCAATTAGAAAACGAGATAAAAGGTATTAATTTTTAAAAAATGGATAGTTTAGTATGTTATTCTTCATTGAAATATTGCGACTTTTTGGTAATATGTACAAAAACTTGAGGAGGAGCGATACCAAAATTTTAAACCACCCGATACCGAGCACCGATACGATACCTCTGGAATTTACCAGTACAGATACTCATACCAATTTCTTTTTACTGAATTCATAAAGGTTGAAACAAGATTGAAAATATTCAATGACCCTAAACTTTGGGTTTTCTTCTACCTGTAATTTCTAGTTATTTTTTAAATCACATTACTACACAAAAGTATTGAAATTTGAAACTTTAGATCTGTCAAATGGATTCTATCCCACAAGCCATGTTATATATATATATATATATATATATATATATATATATATATATATATATATATATATATATATATATATATATATATATATATATATATATATATATATATATATATATATCAGTCATCCTCACATTGTTCTACACGAGGTAGGTTCTCCTTTCACACACAATACAGACAAGCCATCCCTTTTGAAAAATTACAATAATTTAAGATGGAATCCACAACTGTAGCCTCAGAGGAGTATAAAGCGGCGGTTTCCAAAAATAGCCCCCCCCCCCCCATCACCATATGGGAGTTGGTGGCCTCCGATGACAGGGGTGGTGCCACCAAGACTTTGCAGCCGATTTGCCCTGGTGCACGATCTATTTCATTTACTAATATCAACAATATTCGCGGCCTTCAATTCAATTTCCACTTTGATGAACATCACCTCTCTTCTTAAAAAACTCGCCTCTTATTCTTGACCGAAACTCATGTTCTTGAGTGTTCTGATAAGCCTTTTTCTGTTTCCTCTTACTGTCTCTATCTTCAATTTTCAGCCAAAGGAGGTTATTGCGCATATATGCTCAACGATTTTGTTTGCTCTCGTGTCTCTAATTTGGAGTCTTCCACATTTTCCACCTTCTGACCTAAGTTCTCTTGCCATTTTACGACTAAATTCATTTGTTCTGTTTATTTATCTCCTAATTCAACTGACTATCCTTAATTCCTTGACTATCTAAACTCAAATCTAGAGCACATTCTCTCTTCTTTTTCTCCTTATTTAGAAATCATCATACTAAGTGATTTCAATGTTAGCTATCTCTAATGGCTTTCTAATAGTTCGTATGATACAGTCGGCGAATGTGCCTTTCAATTCTCCATCCAAAATGACCCTGAACAGTTGGTGCAGCTCCCTACTCGTATCCCTAATGTTCTTGGAGATGAACTCAACATTTTAGACCTTTTACTTAACCCCTATTATTTCTCCTTCTGGTTTTTTCCGATCACCATCTTATCTCTGTATCGTCTTCTATCTTTTCAAGAATTCCTCTTATTGCGAAGAAACGTTTGTGGCATTTCGGTGCCGCAAGCTGGTCGGACTTGCGGTTGTACTTCTTTGATTTCCCGTGAAATGATTATTGCTTCCATGGGAGGGGTTCCTTGGAGTATGTAGAGCGCATTACCGAGGTGATTCTCTGTGGCTTGGAGGCCTACATTCCATAATATTTCCCTACTACTAAACCTTACAAACCTTGGTTTAACTCTGCTTGTTTTCGTGCTATTCGCCGCAGGGATGCTGCCTACAAGAATTACCGTAGTCTTCAAACTCCAGAAACTCATGTAATTTACATTTCATCCCAGAATCGTGCAAAACCTGTTCTTCGTAACACCAAAAACCTCATTTCTTCGTAGAAAATGCAGTTATCTTTCTGGTTCCTCTTCCTCACGCTGCATTCTGCAAAAAAAAAAAAACGTCACCTCTAACGTTGCTTCTTCCTCTTTCTCTCCTCTAGTACATTCTGATGGCACAACTGTCGTTTTACCTTCTTCTACAGCTGAATTTTTCGTTCAAACTCTTGCTTCTAATTCAACTTTCGACGATTTCGGAGCTATACCTGATCCCCCAACCCCCCAAACTCATGCTTAAAATTGTAATTTCTTCTATAGGTATTTCTACTCTCTCTGACCTTAACAATAAGTTGTTGTTGTTGTTATTATTATTATTATTATTATTATTATTATTATTATTATTATTATTATTATTATTATTATTATTATTATTATTATTATTATTATTATTATTATTATTATTATTATTATTATTATTATTATTATTATTATTATAGTATAGTAGTGGGAATACTATAATAATAATAATCCCTCCTATGGTTCTCAAAACTTGTGCTTTTGAGCTTGCACCCTGCCTTGGTAAACTATTTTCTCTCTGCCTTTCTACTTCAACCTTCCCTTTTTGCTGGAAACGCGTGCTCATTCGGTCAGTGCTGCAAAAAAAAGGGGGAAAACTCTCAATTTTTCAACTATCATCCCATTTCTTCAACCTCCATTCTTTCTAAAGTTTTCGAAGCTATCTTTATTTAGCAGGGAGATTTGGAAACATCTTAAATTTTTTAATCTTTGCTCTGATAGCCAGTATGACTTTCATAAAACACTTTCCTCTTTTGGAATCTTTCCTCTCTAATTTCCTTTACGGTCGTTCTATAGCAGCTGTTGTAGATTGCCACCGTTCAACCTTTAAATCTATTAATAGTGGTGATACACAGAGATCTGTCCTACCCCCAACTCTTTATCTATTTTTCATTAATTACTTTTTCTCAATTATTTCATCACCTATCTATTCCTATGTTAATGACTCCACCCTTCATTGCTCCTTTCAATTTAAAAGACGCCACTCCCAACAGCAGATAATTGACGGTAGAAAGGTGACCTTAGAGCAGGTAACCTGTAATCTCTCTCGTATTTTTAATTGGGGCAGAGAATACATGTTCGTTTTAAATGCCTCAAAAATTCAGTTTCTCCATCTCTCTAATTGATACAAACTTCCACACAACCATGACATCTTCAAAAACACATAATTAAAACCTTCGTCCGTACTTAATATTCTCGGTGTTTCTTTTTCTCGTGATCTGTTTTAGAAAGATCACATTATTTATATTTCTAAACAAATTTCCTAGAGGTTGGGTGTTTTGATCCGCCTTCGTAATTTCTTCACACCAACCCCATTTCTGGGATCGAACCTACGCCTTCAAACACGTGTGTATATATATATATATATATATATATATATATATATATATATATATATATATATATATATATATATATATATATATATATATATATATATATATATATATATATATATATATATATATATATATATATATATATATATATATATATATATATATATATATATATATATATATATATATATATATATATATATATATATATAAATAAATAAAAAAAAAAAAAAAAAAAAAAAAAAAAAATAATAATAATAATAATAATAATAATAATAATAATAATAATAATAATAATAATAATAATAATAATAATAATAATAATAATAAAATTAAAATGTGAAACAAACTTCAGTCAAGGAGCAGCTATCTTTCTAAAGGAATTAAACATTTTCTTTCATGCAAGATTTTGGTATCGGTTTGGTATCAGATTGTTTTTTACCCATACTTACAAAATATTTGTATATCGACACCCAATATCACAAAATTTACCGATACATAAATCCATCCCAAATAAAAACTAAAATACAAATCTGATTGCTTAGTAAGAGTATGTAGCAATTATAGACTGGGAAAAAAAAAATCAGTTTTTATATTTTTGTATATAAATTTTTGTAAGTTATAAAAAATTTGTTGATAATAATATATATATATATATATATATATATATATATATAATATATATATATATATATATATATATATATATATATATATAATATATATATATATATATATATATATATATATATATATATATATATATATATATATATATATATATATATTTAAAAACTGCAAAATTACCCACCAAAGTTCGTCTTAAATCTTTTATTTCTTGAATTTTTGCTTTGGTTTCTGTTTCCAAGTTGCCACTTTGAGGATTCAACATCTTCCTTTAACCTTTCGTTCTCCTGACGAAGGGAATTAATTGTTTCTTTGGAGATCTCTCCTTCCTTAAAGGTTTCTTCTTGTAATTCTTTAATCTGTTTTTTCAATGATACGTTATTTTCCTCCCATGATTTTAAATCTAACTGTAAAAACTAAGAATTAAGGAAATATTACATGTAGTTATAAAAGCTTACTGGTACCTAAGAAATCCTATCCCATTTTTAACTTAAATAAGCAATGCAATAAATTTATCTTTATGCACCAATGTATATATAATATTCAACGCTGAATAAAAGTTTAATTAATAACTTGAAACTTGTTGGACCTGATGAATCATTTCAAACCAGTTTTATTGGGAAAAGAATTAATAGATGTTAATTTTTTCCAATTTTTCATGAAGAGAAGCAGACTCTTAACTTTTTTTAATGGTTTTATGACAAATGGATAAAGATATTAGGTAACAAGTGGACAGTCTATGTTATTTACATTAATGAGAATTTGAAAAAAAACAAATCTAATGATTTACGTAATTGTTGCGGATTTGTCAAACAAAGGAAGAGAATGAATCAATTTTTTTTTAACATTGAGAAACTTTTGTTGAGGTTTACAAAAGTTTAGATGATACATAAAAAAGTTATATATAAAAGAAGTATTACAGGAGAAAAGAAAACTTCCACACCATGGATAAAAAAAAAAAATAAACTAGGATAATTAGGAATATATTTAAATTATTTATTAGAATACATAATAAGTTAAAATTTAAAAGTAATTTAAGTATTGAGTAAATCATGCCATTTAAATGGCCGAATGGTAGAGAGACTGACTCAAGTGTTTGAAAACGCTAGTTCGATCTGTCATGTGGATCCAAAGAAGCTTTCTAGAAAGTTCCCCTCCTTCAATCTTTTTCAAAAAGGTGCAAACTTATTAAATAAAAAACATTATAAAACAATGAAACAATTTATAAGTCACAGAATCCAATTCATGTATAAGAAGGGGTTTTCACATTCTAAACATATCAGAAACTTACATGCAAGTGTAAATCAGCCTTAATAAAATTGTATCGTTGGTTTTAAAATATTTATTTTTTTATATATCTTTTGCAAAGAGAACATACTGTGAGATCTTTTGCTTGTCTAAAACTGTTATCTAATCTGAAATTTCACAATCAAATTTTCTCTTCTTACATACTACCCAATAAATCTTTATACTGCCAATGAAAATGAAAACTGTTAATAAAAAAACAATCATGCAAACAGTCAATAACTTTATAGCCTACCTGATCTTCAGAAATTTTTTCATTTAAATTTTGGATCTGTTTTTCTAAGGTTGTAATATTTTCGCTCCATGACAGCTTTATACTATTGAGTTGCTGTCTATTCTCTTCTAATTTATGTTCATAGCTCTCTCTCTATATCATAAGGAAAATTAATATGTCGGAATGTTCTTTCATGACATTTTCAAACTTTCACACATATATTTATAGTTTAAACAATTACAGGAAAGATTCTCATCCTAATTTTAAGCATACCTCTTTGGCAAAAGCCTTGTCCTTCTCAGACTCCTCGACAGATTCGTGTGATAACCTTTCTTCAAGCATTTTAATTTTTTCTTTCAGATGTTTAATCTCTTCTTCAAGTTCTTCTGATACAGAAAGGGACCTATAATACAATATTAATATTTCAGTCCTCCTCCTTTGAAAACCACAACTAGATAATAGTTTCAAATAAAATCTGCAAATACTGAAGTACTGTACTGAAGAATTTCAACCTATATTCATTAACATTCGATTTAATAATTTCAAAACTTAAACAATTTTGGCAAAAATTTGTTCAATAAGAATAATTATATAAATCTCACCAGTTATTAAAAGAGTTGAGAATAATTATATAAATCTCACCTGTTATTAAAAGAGTTAAGTTTTTGATTTAAGCCTGCCACAGTTGTCTCTAAATCCATTTTCTCTTCACTTAAAACATGAATTCTATCTTCAATTCCTTCAAAAGTTTTCAATTTTTTATTTAAGGATTTTATTTCCTCAGATTTTTCTTCAATTTCTAATTTTGCTTTTTCCAATTCCGATGTTGCATTTAATAACTGCATGGGATTATATAATATATATATATAATATATATATATATTATATATATATATATATATATATATATATATATATATATATATATATATATATATATATATATATATATATATATATATATATATATATATATATATATATATATATATATATATATATATATATATATATATATATATATATATATATATATATATATATATATATAAGCTCAAACTGGCCATAAATAATTGGTTAATAATAACTGAATAAGGAAATTTGATTAATAATCAGTATTCAAAAAAAAAAATTTAAAACTAATCATTAACTTGATCAAAATATAAAATAAAAAGTAAATTTAGTAACCATTTATTTCAGTTTTTATTATAATTAAAAAAAAAAAAAAAAAAAAAAACACACACTATTTTGTTTTTCCTCATCAAAGAACTAAAAATATTTTAAGTTAACATTTGATGGTCCTGACTTCCTTCAAACTCAGTGTGCAGAATATAAAACGCTTCCCTTAAAATCTAAGCTGAACAAATATACAACAATTCAAATCTGTGTTACAATGTTGGAACCTTTAATATTTATACTGAGTAAATACTGCTGAGTAATTTTGTATCTCTCTCTCTCGTCATTGAAAACTTTCAGTTTTGTGAATAACCAAATAACCAGCTACAAAAATTCCAAATAAATATTAACCATTTGCAGATTTCTTAAAATTATTTTTAATCTAATATATATATATATATATATATATATATATATATATATATATATATATATATATATATATATATATATATATATATATATATATATATATATATATATATATATATATATATATATATATATATATATATATATATATATCTTACCAAATGCTTGACCTTGGAAATTTCTTGTGTCCCGAGACCTTCTAATTGATCGTAGTTTTCTTGTAAATTGAAAAGTTTTTGCGCAACATCTGACATAGAACACACAGTTAATATAATAACAATTATTTTACACTTATTTACGCAACTTATTACATTTTTATTAAAATATTTCAACAAATAAAATTAAATAAATGAATAATTTTTGTGTTAACTTGAAAATCCTAAAGCATGCAAACCCACTCAAAAAAAAACAAAAAAGCAAAAACAAAAACAAAAACAAAAACAAGCA
Organism: Armadillidium nasatum; assembly: GCA_009176605.1. Classification (NCBI taxonomy): domain Eukaryota; kingdom Metazoa; phylum Arthropoda; class Malacostraca; order Isopoda; family Armadillidiidae; genus Armadillidium; species Armadillidium nasatum. Next base: position 61,389 of record SEYY01018486.1, on the reverse strand, counting down.
TAACAATTTAACAAGCAATCAAAAAAAAAAAAACACCGAAGGTAAAACCCAGTTACAAAGGTAATAAAAATAATTTAAAAAAAAAAAAAAAACTCATAAAATATATGAAAATAGCAAATGTAAAGAGCAAAAAAAAAAAAATATTAAAATAATATTTTAAACAGGTAAATAAAATGTTGAAGTTAATAAATTTATTCAATTTATAACTGGGCTTCTATTTTTAAATTTAATCCAACACTGAAATAAAAATACTTTAATCAATGTTCTTTGAGAATAAAATGGACTGAAAACTTTTTAAACTATATGACTGTTACAATATGAAATTCTTATAACCAACAAAAAAAAATAATATATATATATATATATATATATATATATATATATATATATATATATATATATATATATATATATATATATATATATATATATATATATATATATATATATATATATATATATATATATATATATATGAAAGTGAGCAGGGAGAAGACGGAAGTTATGTCGGTGGGTAGAGAACAGGAAGAGCTGGGTACTGTGTTGGGAGATGGCGTACTGAAACAAGTAGACCACTTTAAATAATAAATATCTCGGAGTATGCTTTTGAGTTCGGTAAAAAAAACTGGTATTAGTATTGGTAAATTCTAGAGGTATAGTATCGGTACTCAGTATAAGGTGGTTTAAAATTATTGGTATCAGTATCGTTTAAAATTTTGGTATCGCTCCATCCCTCTACATATATATATATATATATATATATATATATATATATATATATATATATATATATATATATATATATATATATATATATATATATATATATATATATATATATATATATATATATATATATATATACTTGGCTGTTTTTTATTTTTTTGGTAAAAAAGACCTATTTTACAATTCATATATTAATAGAAATCCTTTTAAAAGAACTTAATTTCAATGTTCAATTGTCAGTACAGCATTTTATTCATGTTAAAAATTTGCAATGAAAAGTTTTTCACATATTAGGCAAGCTTCCTTATCAACTAGTGTAAAATAAAAAAAAAAAAAAAAAAAAAAAAAAAAAATATATATATATATATATATATATATATATATATATATATATATATATATATATATATATATATATATATATATTATATATATATATATATATATATATATATATATATATATATATACAATAAAAAAAAGTGAGCATTTAGAAACAATGAACCTGATTAATTAAAAAATTTATAGTGCTAATAAAGAATAATGAGGGGGTGGATGTTAATACAAATAAATAAAGTTTAAACCTTATAACAATAATGGGCTTACCTTTTAATTTTGCTGCAAAATAACACAGAACATAAATGCAACATTATAAACATTTTTAAAATATTGGGCTATTATTTTATAGCATAATTTTTATAATCAAATAAGAAAAAAAAATAAAAGTAAGCCATTAAAATACTTATAATAGGTTATTAATATTGGATTAAATAGGTTTAAGAAAACCCAACTAATTTAATTTTTAAATTCTGTAAGTAAGAAATTTTTATTTTATAATCTGAATAATTGTAAAAGTATACACAAAGTAATAATAATTTTCAACGAAGCTTTTTCTAAAAATCGTGTAACTATTATTTAAAATTTCTTAAACAGTGATAAAACAATATAACTCAAATTCATTAATAGGCCAATAGCATTTCTTTATAACATGCAGTTAGACTTTATACTAGTTACTAAAAAGCCAATTTCAAAAGTCAGTTACATCATCTAAAGTCACTCAAGCAAAAAACATCTAAAATAAAAGTAAAAAAGTTTACTTAAGAAGAGTGTTGGCAATTTACTAAGGATCTATTAATTCATATCAAAATACAATTTTAAACATATTCAAGGTAAGTAAAAGAAATCAGATCAAGGTTCAATTGGAAAAAATTTGATTACGTACCGTCTTGTTCTCCAATGCGTCCATTACTAATATCGATTTCTTTATCTTTCTCAAGAAATTTTTTATGCAATTCTTCTTCTCTCAACTTTGCTTGTCTTAATTCCTCTTCCAATCTAAAAGACTTTTGAATAATTTAAATAATTTACATAACCTTTATCAAATTAAAATGAAAATAATTTACATAAACTGTTTAAATTATAATACTGATAAACATACAATTAAATACATCAGTAAGGGACAAAAAAAAAAAAAAAAAAAAAAAAAAAAAAACTGTGATAAATTTAAAGAAAAATACTTTCACCCATTACTCCTCAATTTTATAACAAATTTCTTTGATATTTTATTAAAACTTAAGACAATCTTAGTTATAAAAATATATCACTTTAAAATTAAAATAAATTTAACAAACCTTTTCCACTTCTTCCTTTACTTTGTTTTTCCATTCCTCTTCTTTAGAACTTAGCTTCTGAAATGCAGTATCCTGTTGAGTTTCTAAGGCACTTTTCAGATTTTTTATCTCTTTTTGCAATTCTTTTTCTTTATATATATATATATATATATATATATATTATATATATATATATATATATATATATATATATATATATATATATATATATATATATATATATATATATATATATATATATATATATATATATATATATATATATATTATATATATATATATATATATATATATATATATATATATATTATATATATATATATATATATATATATATATATATATATATATATATATATATATATATATATATATATATATTGATTCTCAGATATTACAATTCTTTGTGTGTGTAAGAAACAAGCAAGTTCCATTCAATCAAAAAACTTTCATTCCAATTATATATATATATACTATATATATATATATATATATATATTATATATATATATATATATATATATATATATATATATATATATATATATTATATATATATTATATATATATCGGTATATATATATATATCTATTATATATATATATATATCGTATATCGGCATATTTTATCGGTATATACCGGTATATATACGGTATATTTTTAGGTATCGGTATCGGTAAAATTTTGGTATCGCTCCATCCCTAATATATATATATATATATATATATATATATATATATATATATATATATATATATATATATATATATATATATATATATATATATATATATATATATATATATATATATATTATATATTTTTTTTTTTTTTTTTTTTTTTTTTTCTGGACACTAACCACTATCACATCATTTCATTAATGAATTGACATAGATAAAAGAAGTTATAATAAAGCTGGACTCCATGTCAAGATGGGGTGGAAAGATTTTAAATCAAATAGAGCAAACTCATAGAACAGAAAATAATACACTATACATAGTAAAATTTATAAATATATTCTTATTTTTAAAAGGAATTTTTTTTTTTTTAGCAAATTTTTTTTTTTTTTTTTTTGCAAATCTTTTATCAATTTAAAAAAAAAAAATATAATCTTTTACTACCAACAAAATAATATAAATTCTTACTTCGATTTCTAGTCTTGAATAATCAGATTCATTTTGTTCAAGCAGCGTTGAGAAAGATACTGATGGTGTAGCTCCAGAAAGGGATGCATCAGAAGCTTGCCTAGAATGCTTAGAAAGATTTGGAGTTTGACTACCAGGTGTATGTTGGGTTGATCTCTGTCGAGATCCAGTGAGAGAACTTAAAACTTGAGGTGCAGAGTATTTCTTTAAATCTGTGATTTCTCCTAATTTACCTTTAAGATTACCGAACATTTTGTATGCTAAAAAATGCTAAAAAAAATTTAGTTATATATATATATATATATATATATATATATATATATATATATATATATATATATATATTATATATATATATATATATATATATATATATATATATATATATGCTATAATAAAATTATCTGGCTTTGACTCCAGATATTTATATTTATAAAAAATATAAAAATATTTCTTCTACTACCCCACTACACCCCATTGTTTTGTGTTTGTTTTTTTCCTTTTTTCTACACAAAACCTTGTAACTCCACATTTCTGGCTCTACAATCTTAAAAAACTACCCAAAGTTGAGAATTTTAATAAAATATTTGTAAAATCTTCCAAAAGGGGTTTGAACATTTTTCAACAATTGAGTCAAAAATGATTTTCTGAAATAAAATTTTTGCTATGGAAGGTTCAAAAGTAAAATGATGTCTAAACTTAATTAGGAGAGAAATGTATTTTGGCATTCTTGTCCAATATGATATATATATATATATATATATATATATATATATATATATATATATATATATATATATATATATATATATATATATATATATATATATATATATATATATATATATATATATATATATATATATATATATAGTGCATTCCATGTGAGATCAAACAGGCAAATTGTATTTTTGAGATTGACCATTTCCAATTTTGCTTTAATTTGGTATAATAATTAGAATTAATGTCAGTAATAATAAATCTTAAATTTCAGCAGAATTGGTTGAGGGTGTCAGAAGATATGAACCCCAAAATTTTGGGGAAATTATATTTTGGGTGAGTCCCCCCCCCCCAAGATAGAATAATCTTCATATCTTCTCTCATGAATGCTGTAGAGACATGCTGTTTAGTTCATTTTAAAGAGAATAAAGAGCTCTTTAAATAAGATAATTATTTTTTAAAGCTCTATTCTGAAGAGAAAAACAATTTTTCAGCAGTTAAACAATATTGGAGCTGGACTCCTTCATTAAGGAATACTTTTTCAAAAAATAATATTCCAGAAAGCAACATTATTCATGTAGTTTGAAGCCCAAAAGAAAAAAAAAGTTATTTTAAGTCCTTTAAACTTTATTTGCAGTAAATGAGTAAATAAAGTTTTCTTAAATTTATATAATTAGAGAAAAAAATTCATTATCCAATGACAACACAGTGTATTTTGCTCATTTTTCCCACCCTTTTCACTTGTATTTCACATACTATATTGATGCAATATTGCTTATAAATACAAACAAGAGAAAAGCTGAAAATCTTGGATTATTTATGAGGCCCCACAGTTTTGATTTGAAAACTGTCAGTGTACAAAATTCATGTATAATAATTTTAAATTATAGTTTACTAACAGTCTAATTTGATAAAATTTAATAAATTTTCTCTTTTTGTACAGAAAGAAATTAAACATGTTATTAAAATATGAGATTCATTAATATATATATTTCTTCAAAAAATGAGTCTTTATAATCCTAAACTTAGTACAGTAATTATAACAGAAAATGTTGCGAACCATTACATAGATACAAAAAGACTTATAAAATTATGAAAGAGCTCTCTGCACTGTTGCATTGTATTCACAGTAATAAATGTGATATCATGGAACGAAACTTAAAACTACTACTACTACTCAGATAAAAGGATACAAGAAATATAAAAAGGCAGCAGGTAGCCATAAAAGAAAATCTGAGGAAGTTTTACAGGGAAGTGTGCCAGATGAAGATCTCTCAATATCTAAAGTGCAAAATCATGATAATACAAGTGTACATAAACGTTACATCTTATTTACTTTGCAATCATCCTTCACATCATCATCATGAATTACTTAAAAAATCCTAACCTCCTTTTGTTTTGTAAAATATTTTTCAGGTTTGAGATTCTTATGAAGTGGCTTGTAGAAGAATTCAGTGGTTCAAAATCACATGAAAGGAAACTGCAAATATTAACTTTGTCAATTAGTAGAACAATGCAAGTCTTTAACATAACAACTTATATGGTGAATAAATCCAGAATGATAAGGAAGGAATTTGGAATTTTACCAGAAATACGTAATGTTAATAAGGGTAGGATAATCACTGAAGATATGATAAAGGAAGAAAACTTTTACAACTTTGAATGATGTGTGTAAGGAATGGCCTGGAAAAAGTTACTTCCTCAATATCAAAGATAAAGATGGACAGAAACATGTGCAAAAGTGGCTATTACTTGGAAACATGATAGAAATTTATGAACATTATAAGAATGAGTCTCAAGATTCTCCCAAAGGAAGGTGCTCCACATTTGCAAGTTTGAGGCCAAAGTACAGCATCATTGTCAGAACAAATGGAACTGATTCAATATCTGTATGCACATACCACCAAAATCCAAAACTAATGATATCTGATACCAGATGTAAATGCAAATATCAAATTACTAACAAAAAACCACTATTTGTTAACTATGCCAAACAGCCAATAAAAAGGCCTAACCTACCAAAACACCAATATTCGCAAATATATATATATATATATATATATATATATATATATATATATATATATATATATATATATATATATATATATATATTATATATATATATATATATTAATTAATTCAATCTGGCACAAACCTCTCTAAT
>SEYY01018486.1:25000-52500 GCA_009176605.1 Armadillidium nasatum | reverse complement strand
TATATATATATATATATATATATATATATATATATATATATATATATATATATATATATATATATATATATATATATATATATATATATATATATATATATATATATATATATATATATATATATATATATATATATATATATATATATATATATATATATATATATATATATATATATATATATATATATATATATATATATATATATATATATATATATATATTATTTTATAAAGGAGCAGAAAGTACTTAAAATTTCTAAAGTTAAAAAAAAATCGATGGTTCGATACTGAGGATTAAATATCGATATATTGGTTTTGAAAATATCATCGATAGGTTTTCGATACTATCCATAGACTTTAACCATAGTATAAGCTTATACTATGCTTTAACTACAGTAGTAAAAGTCTATGATCTACTACCGCAAAAAAAAAAAATTTTATATCGATATATATCGAAACTTTTTGGGTATCCCCATTCCCCATACACAGTAAAAACTTGAGGAAGAATTTTAAAAAGTTTTTTTTTTTTAAATTTCTCTTATTTCAAAAGTACTATTTATCACTAATTAATAAATTTTTCCTGTTCCCTATTGAAGCTAAAAAAATGAAAAACATGGTGATTAAAAAGAAATATCAAAATATTTCTATCACCTTAATAAAACAGTCAGAATTCCACAATTATGTTAAACAATTTTAATTGTCACTATTACAATTACAATTGGTTTTTAACAAAATTTTGATATGAAAATATGGATAATTATATAAAAATTCATAAGTAATTTGATTTGTAGGAAGTTATAATGAATGGCAAAAAAAAAAAAAAAGTTTAAAGTGTTAATTTAAAAATATGGAAGTTTTCCTGTTAGAAACTTTCATGTGGAAGGGCTACTAAAACTAAGTACTTTAAATTAAATACAAAATAAAATTGTAACTAGCTCCTCTAAGGTAATATGTATTGTTTTTATTAATTATACTTTTTTAATTTGTTTCAAATCTTTATTTTCAGAATGAATTTTCAAAAGTTAGGCCCAGTAATGGGCAATATTAATTTGTATAATGAAATTATTTGTACTAAATTGAAGCAAAACCTGAGAAATTATGATTCAGTCACAGTTTACTTTGGAGGTGATGTTCAGGTAAAATTTTACCTATATATATATATATACGGTATATATATATATGGACCGACTGGGGCCCCAGCAAACCCCGGCCAAACCACTTTTTGGAATGACATGAAATTTGGAATGTATATTTAGAATTCTATTGGCTACAGAAGCTTCTAACAATTTTCTGTTCCCAGATTTATAGAAAAATTGTTATAAGCCCAAAACTGACTAACTATCGGAAAAAAAAAAATTTTTAAATACCTTTTCGGAAAAAAAAAAAACTACAACTACAAAATTTCTTATTTTTGGTGAATGTATAGAGAATGGATGGGGCTACAAATTCCTCTCTATACTTTATTTGATGTGATTTGTTGGTTTCGAGATATAGCCTCTCAAAAAAGGTTCATTTTTACCAAATTTCAAAAATTCACAAAGTTTGAGAGGCTATATCTCGCTTCAAACAAATAACATTTAATAATGCACTAAAAACGTTATAGCCCTGTTCCTCCTCTAAATAATATCCAAAATTAAAAAAATTAATAGGTAGCATTTGTTTTTTTTTGTTTTTTTATTTGTTTTTTTTTCTGGAAGGGGACAATTTTTGAAAATGTTTTTTTCAAGTGTTTGTAACTTTTTTCTAGATATGATATCAAAAATTTGTTCCCACTAATGCAAGAAATTGGGGTTACAGTTATTCAGTTAAATTTTCAGCTCATGTGAACCAGTGGTTTGACACGGCTATTCTTTTTTTTCAACTTTGAGTCCAAATAACTTTTAAACCATTTTAGACTCAGAAAAACATTCACAATCGACTTAAAACTTCGAGAACAAGTACATATACCTGGAAAATTTCAAACAAAATATAAGAAAATTAAGATTTTTCTTGTTTTTTCAATATTTTCTTTTTCTTTCTATTTCTTTCAACAGCTCTATTTCTACTAGTGAATGTTCATCTTTGTGTTTTGATTTTAGATGCACCCATAAAGATTTGGTTGAAAGATTTTTACTTGGGGCACCTAGTAGAGATCCTCTTCTAATTTCCTGACTGTAGATGTTACATTTAGTTATTTTGAACCTATCCTGAAACATTGTAACTTGAGAAAGTTACAAATTTGCTGAAGCTGATCTTTTAGCCATATTGACTGAAAATATAAACAAAATAATAATTTTGAAATAATGTAACTAAATGATACAAGTTTGATATATAGCAATAAAATGACAATATGTAAATACAGGTTATATTGATAATTTTATCTCTTTCATTTTTTCAAACTTTACCTTAGGGTCTTACCTAGGTAAACCTGTTGAATCACTATTGTGAATCAGAAAAAAAAATTGAAAAATTTTTGTTCTTTTTTTTAAAACTTTCATTATACAAAATCTGCAATTTTCAATTTTTTTATTTTTTATTTTTTTTTTTTAGAAGAAAATGCATATAATCATTAATTTAAATGAATGTTGGCTATTCTACTTCCTTATAATTAAATAAACCTCAGATAAATTTATATCTAATCTTTTTAAGCAAATATTTTAGTGCTTTTGACCACTTTACAAATTTTAGGCAACCCTGGCCAGAACCCCAGCCCCGGCAAAATTCCAGGCCCAGTCGGTCCCTCTATGTATATATATATATATATAGGAACCGACCGGGGCCCCGGCCCCGGCCAACCCCGGCCATTTTTACTGACCCCGGCCCCAGCTAAAAATCAGGGAAAACCGGGGTTGCTGGCCGGGGTTAAAATGGCAAATTATACAAAAAAAAAAATTTCTTTTTTTTATTTTCAGCCGATTCTGCTGAAACTTTCAGTGTATATAGATTTTTTACCGGTAAGAAAAGTCCCTTTCTAGCGTTTTTCCGAGTCTATTACAGTTAAAAAAAAAATTTTTGTGGAAATTTTACCCTTTTTCAATAGAATGGTGGTGCCAAACCACTTTTTATAATGAGCTGAAAGTTGGACTATTTATTCAAAATTATATGGGCTACAAAAGCCTCTAATAGACTTTTGTTTCCAGAGTTATAGAAAAAATGTTATAAGCCAAAAACTGACCAACTATAGAAAAAAAAATTTTTTGAACTAAAAAAATCCACCTTTTCAGACAAAATCTTTTTTTTAAAAATACAACTATAACATTTCCTATTTTTGGTGTGTATAGAGGAGGGGTGGGGCTACAAATTCCTCTATGTACTTTATTCGATGAGATTCGTTGGTTTTGAGATATAGCCTTCAAAAAGGTCCATTTTTTGGCCAAATTTCAAAAATTCCCAAAGTTTGAGGGGCTATATCTCGCTTCAAACAAAGGGCATTTAAAAATGCACTAAATAAAAATTGTTGCCCTGTTCCTCTTCTAAACAATATTCACAAATAAAAAAAAATAAAAAAAAAAAATTTTTTTTTTTTAAATAATTTTTTCCTCCAGAAGGGTACGATTTTTGCAAAAAAAAAATTTCTAGACGTGATATTAAAAATCTATTCCCACCAATGCAAGAAATTGGGGCAAAGGTATTCAGTTAAATTTTCAGCTTATGTGGACCAGTGGTTTGACCCAGTTATTCATTTTTTTCAACTTTGGGTCCAAATAAGTTTCAAACCGTTATAGACTCAAAAAAATGCTCGAAATCAACTCAGAACTTCGTGAAAAAATTCACATATTTTGAAAATTTCAGCTCAATCATTCAAATAATAACAAAAAATTTCAAACAAAATATAAAAAAATTAAGATTTTTTTCTTTTCTGTTTCTTTTGACCGCTCCTTTTCTGCTAGTGAATGTTCATCTTTGTGTTTTGATTTTAGATACTCCAAAAAGATTTGGTTGAAATTTTTTTTACTTGTAGCACCCGGAGGTTCTCTTCTAATTTTCTGACTGCAGATGTTACATTTAGCTATTTCGAGCCTATCCTGAAACATTGTAAAGTATTCAAATACTGCAGAAGCTGATCTTTTAGCCATATTGACTGAAAGTATAAACAAAATAATAATTTTTTAAATAATGCAGCTAAATGATACAAGTTTGATACATAGCAATAAAATAACAATGATATGTATAAATACAGGTTAAATTGATAATTTTATATCTTACATTTTTTTCAAACTTTACCTTTGGGTCTTACCTAGGTAAACGTGTTAAATCACTATTATGAATTAGAATAATTTTTTTTTTAATTTTTGTACTTTTTTTAAACTTTAACTATACAAAACTGTAATTTTCTGATTTTTTTTTAGAGAAAATGCATGTAATCATTAATTTAAGTGAATGTTGGCTATTCTACTCCTTCCTTACAATTAAATAAACCTTAAATATATCTAATTTTCTTAACCTAAAATTTCAGTGCTTTTGACCTCTTTACAAATTTTAGGAAACCCCGGCCAGAACTCCTGCCCCGGCCCCGTTTGGGTGACCCCGGCCCCGGCCAAATTCCAGCCCCGGTCGGTTCCTATATATATATATATATATATATATATATATATATATATATATATATATATATATATATATATATATATATATATATATATATATATATATATCTATCAGGGGTGGCTCATAACGTGGTTACAAGTTTGTGCTACCACCACTATATGCAACTAGCTGGTGTGTGCATTGTTATTTATTACTTTTTATTTCTACTATTTTTTTAATAGTATTAAATATTTAATAAATTGAATCTTATTATAATAACACTCCAATGAAGCTATATATATATATATATATATATATATATATATATATATATATATATATATATATATATATATATATATATATATATATATATATATATATATATATATATATATATATATATATATATATATAAATTGTGTGTGTGAAATGTCAGATGCAACCACCTATAAATTTTACCATGAGCCACCCCTGATATATATATATATATATATATATATATATATATATATATATATATATATATATATATATATATATATATATATATATATATATATATATATATATATATATATATATATATATATATATATATATATATGGTACATCAATAGATTTATTGCTAATTAAAAATGTACAATAGGACCTCATTAAGGAGAGTTGACTCATCAAATTGTAATTGCTAGTCTGTTAAATTTTTCCTCTCCATTCTTTATTAATGACCAAAAACATTCAGAAAGTTTAAGCATGTTTGAAATTTTTTTTTTTTTTTTTTTTTTTTTTTTTTTTAATTTTAATTATTAGAAATTACCAGTTAAACTATTCTAGTTAATATTTGTATGCATTTTATTATTAAAAATATTCCCTTTATTGTAATTCTTTTCTTAGGACTACCCTGAAGTTATGTCATCACACAGAGATCATGGAAAATACATTCAGTGGAACCTTTTAAACATGGTTTCAATATTATCACTAAAATTTCCTACAAGCATTGTCTGTGTTATTAAGCCAAAGAGGTATGTAAGGTTTTCCAATTTGTGTGCAAAAGAAAATTAATAATTCCTGTGTTTGCAGTAATTTCTTATAAAAGATATAAAGTTACATTTTTTAAAAAAAAATTTAAGTTTTTCGCAAAATATATATATATATGGTAATGGCGAAAATAAAAATTAAAGGAGAATGTGAGAAAGTGGGAGGGAGGTGGAGGGTAGTGAAGATAGTGCGAGTTGAGAGGTTAGAAGAAGAGAAGAGAGGTGACTACAAGAGAGAAATGGGAGGAGTGGAGTAAACTGAAGGAAGCGTTAGTGGAGGTTGCGAGAGGAGAGTGTTGGGTGAAAAAAATAGGGAATGGTAGAAGAAAGGGGAGTGAGGGGTGAGTAAAAACTTAGGGAATATGGTTAAAAGAAGATAACATAAAGTTTTGAAGAAACAGAATACTGAATTTGAATTACTAAGCTCACCACAATATAACCTTCCATCCTCTAGGGCTTCTGTTTGATTCTTGAAAATTATACCAATAATCTTAATCCTAAATGAATAGAGAAGTTTGTTAAGGATAATTCATGTATTGAAGAATCATCTTGATAAAAGATTCCTTCAACTTTAGAATGTTGATTTTTCTTTTCATAAGTTTGAAGACCCTTTATACTCTAAACCTCTAAACTGCAACTTCTTGACTTACAGTAAATTTTCATCTATTCAAAATGGACGCTTTTACAGGCTATATGATACTATTGTGAGGTCCTCACCTTTTAGCGCTTCAGTTGATAGAGTTCGATAAATCACGAATTTGTGTGAGAAAAAATGCATTGTAATATTCATAAATGTAGGAATGATTTTCACTTCATTTGTGAAAAATTTTCTTTTGAAATAAACTTAACAGGTTACTCATACAAAATCTTCAAATTTAGGATATGAGATGGTAGTGTTTCGCGCATTTAAAAAAAATAAAAAAAATAGATGCACGAAGAATTAAAATATCTACTTATTTTCAAATTTCAACAGTATGCTGCTCTTTTCTGAGCTAAAATATCACTTATCTGTTCGGCTATAATGAAAAGCAAAATCAGCTTCTAAACTTTCATGACCATTGATTCATGGAAATTTATCAGTTACTTTTCAACATTAATTGCTCTTTATATTTAATTTTTATAAAAATCATTTTCCGCAATGATATACTGTTTCTTTTTGATATATATATATATATATATATATATATATATATATATATATATATATATATATATATATATATATATATATATATATATATATATATATATATATATATATATATATATATATATATATATATATATATATATATATATATATATATATATATGCAGGATTGAATTCAAGACATTCAGCTGTTATGATAATTTTGTACCGAGCAATAATTTAGGAGCTCCAACTTATACAGAAATGCATGGTTCATTATCTCACTTAAGAAATCTCCTGAAAAATGCATTATCAAAATTATCGGAAAGTGCAGACAGTTGCGAAACTAAAGAAAACACTTGTACAAATGAAAATGATACAGAAAAATCACTAAACATAAATTTGATTGGTTTTAGTAAAGGATGTGTTGTGTTGAATCAGTTGATTACTGAAATATATACTTTATCACAAACACAAAATGAGGAAAATGATAATATGCTCCAATTTTGGAGGAAGGTAAGAGCATTCATTTTCATAATATATATATTTATTACTTGTAAAAAAAATGTAAAGTTATTTTTACCCTAGAAACGTCAATTTCCTCTTGTTTATTTCTTCAGAATAAGTCGAAATTTCAGCTCATTAGTTGTGAAATTTATTTTGATAAGCAAATGTTAAGTTTTGACAGTTTTGAGGCTAATATATGTGTAAGCATATTAATGAGCTTCAGAGAATCTCGGACACTTGTTAACTCTCTTTTTCATAATCTCTATATTTAGTTTCTGTTTAGGAACATTTTCAGAAACTACGTGCTAGTGACAATGATAAATTTGATTCAGAGAAGACTGGAACAATGACTATCCTTCTGATTAAGCTGTTAATAAGTTTTTTGTTTTAAGGGCTTTAGCAAAAGCTAAAGCTTTTAAGGATATTTGCAGTAGAGAACGATATGGTAAATTTTTCTCCAGTTCACATAGTACCAATAGCATCCATGTGTTATCAGGAGATTTATTGAATTAAACCAGTTTGTATTTGTAAATGGGATTTGTCATATTTTGGAAGCATAATTCTTAAAATTTAACTAGATTTCTTCTCAGTATAAGAGCCTTGGGGAAAAAAATTATGAAAACACTGGAGAACAACACCCCTACTCCATCAATAGATTCATAAAAAGATTTTTTTTCAATATTCCCAAAGTCTTTTTGCAGGTACACATTTGCAACTAGGTTATTATCTGGATATTTGCACATTTTGTAATATTATTATGTCTATTTTTATATGTAACATCCTAAAAATATCAAATATACGGAGCGCGAGTGGATCATGTGTGTTGACTTAGAAATGGTTAGTTTTCTGCTAGGACAACAAAGAGGGTATACTTAATATCCCTGCTTCCTTTGCTTTTGGGTCAGCAGAGCCAAGATAGAACATTATTTCAAACAAATCTGTTCGGCACGAATTTTACTACTGTCGGAGAAAAAATTAATTAATCCATCTTCAGTAATCAGAGATAAAATCATGTTTCCCCCTCTCCATTAAGCAACATGTAAACTAGACTGCATTAAACAATATGTAAAAGCTTTAGATACGAAATGCGAATGTTCTGATTATGGTAATGATTATGTTCGGATTATGAATTATGGTAATTTGAAAATTACCAAATTTAAGTTATGATAAAATAAAATCGGGAATTTTCGACCACCCTCATATACAAATATTAATTTTCCTAATGCCATGAATGAACGCGAGAGAAATGCATGGTTCTCATTCATGGACTTGGTAGAAAACTTTTTAGGCAATTTAGGGCAGATAACTACGAAGAAATCGTAAAAAAAAAGAGAGACTACAAAGAGTTAGGTTGCAATATGAGCGCAAAATGCATTTTTTTAAGTAATTTAGGTGATGTGACTAGCAAAGGGAGAAATTCCACCAAGAAAACAATATATGAGGAATGGTAACAAGGGCGCTGATGATAGCTTATTACTGATAGTGCTTGAAAAGACCTGCCATCAGCAAACAAAAATGCTAGAAAGGCTTAATTATAAAAAGAAATTTTTGCCGCAGTGAAGGTTTTTTATTATATAATTATACTGTAGTTTGAACTGTTTGTATTCATGAAACTTGAAAAAATTTCTTAAACAAATGACTTCTTTTTATCCTAATTTGAAAAATCTTGAAAATGACCAATAGGCTGTTCACAAGATTCAGGACCTGATAGGACCAACTGATTTGAAATTCGTATTCACCGTACACATTCACTAGAATCAAGTGTCGGATATCATTCAATAAAATTCGTGTTCTTTAGGTGTCATCATAGGAAAATGAATAACATTAATTATGTGGATAGAATGTATTTTTAAAAAATAGGAGTTTCTGAGTTTAATGATGTTACGAAGTTTTGCTAATTTTATTTATTTATTATTATTTGAAATTTTGTATTTTAAATAATAGAGAATTACTATTTTTAATATATTTTTCGATTCAATTTACTCAATTTTTTTTTTTTTTTTTTTTTTTTGGTAAATTATAGTGAATGAAAAAAAGAAGGAAGGGACCTATATTTTGGGTAAAATAATGGACAATTACTTTTCAGATAAAGTCAATTTATTGGCTAGATGGTGGCCATTCTGGAGGAAAACATACGTGGATTACCCAGCGTTCAATTTTAAATAATTTGGCTACATTCCCAGATTTGTCGATTCATGTACACGTTACACCTTATCAAGTAAGTCAATGTGAATTGATGTCACATTTTACTTTTTTTAAATATTTACAATTCACATTTTAAAAGTTTATTTTTAGTTAGTTATAGCAAATTTAAAAAATGTTCTTTAACAAAAAATTACAAATATTTTGTTTAATAAATCATGATAAATGTAAAGAAAGTTTTTTTTTTTTAACTTTTAAAAAAAGTAAAAGACAGTAGTTACTATTTATCTCATATTGCCCAATTTCATAAGTTTCCCTATACTGGTATATTATTATATTTATGTTTTAGGTTAGAGATGAAAGACGTCCATGGATAAGAACAGAGTGTAAGAGTTTTGTTGAAACCTTAAAAAGAGCTAATGCAAATATTAGTTATAAACTTCATTTTGAAGAGGAAACTCCATCGCTGGAGAAGCATTTTGAAGTTCTTGATGCATTTACTTCTTGATTTCTTTGATCAATAAATTGTGGTATATTCGGATGAGTGACTGGATGAAAATGATGTCCAGTACATTGTAATTAATTTAAACATTTTAAAAGTTCGATTTTCGCCAGTTTTGGCGTTTCATATTTGAGAATTTCAAAATATACGAAACAAAATATGTTTTTATCAACTTTTTTTATGAGTATATTTAAAATTCTAAAGGAGATACTTATGGCAGTTTTTTCTTTCACTGTTATACTGAGACTGGATTTCCAATATGGGGAAAAATGACTAAGTGCAGTTATTGTTCCGGATATAGATATTTCATTGGAAAATACACATTTTGAGATGTTCTTTTAATCATGAATGTGAAAGTAGATCGGTTAACTATTTAACTGTATACGTACAGGTTTGATAAACTTACTCAGACTAATAATTGTTGCCTCAATTTTATTTACAATAACGTATGAAGAATTATAAGACAAAAAACCAAAGTTGTTGATTCCATATGCTATAGATTTCAGTATTATTTACCTTTCCATTATGTAATGAATACGCTTTATTATGTACTAGAAACAAATGAATTCTCTATTAAAATCGTTGAGTAAATTGTGATGAGCGCTTTTGTATTATTTAGGACCTTATTTTTAATATTTTTAAAATTAAAATTTTTTGTGTATATTACTAAAATATTGCCTTAATCTAAATGGTTACTTTCTAGAATTCTATATACAAATATAAGGATAACACTTGCAGTATCGAAGCTTCCAATCTCTCATATGCCAATCTCCGTTTACAAAATTTGCTTTCTTTCTTTTTTTTGAACACCTGTACCTGCATTTTGAAATTCAAAAACGTTGAAATTTCAATACTCATTCACTTTGCATACTGTACACAACCACTCTTAGTGTAGGAGAAAGGCGATGTTAAGAGTAACGAAGCTCAAAATTCTGATGGTGCCTCTTTCCTTTTTAGGAGACTGATCATCAAATGAATTCTTTGCGGGGTTGGCAAAAAAAAAAAAAACATTTTGAAAAAGTCCAATGGACCCAGGTTTTTTCGTTTTGTTTTTTTTTTTTCATCTAAAATCGGAAAAAACCAGAGCCCAGTAGGCTTTTTCAAGCAAATGTTTCGTTTACAGCTTTAATTGCATATATTTTTTTTTTTTATATTCAACTCGTGTCATAATGTATGATAACCTAAGAGCTATTGTTACAACACAACTCTACAACCTGTAAGAAAATTAGAGCATGAATGGACTGAAGATTCAAATATTGAAAGCAATAGTACAGTATAGTGTAAGTTTTGCAATAATGAAATGATTAAAAAGATTAATACATGCGCTGGAAGAGTTGGCAGGAGTGGATTTCTATTTTTAGCATGATTATCAGGTTTTACTGCACTCAGAATAAAAGATTTCTGAAAATCATGTTTAATAATCAAATCCTGAATTTAAACAAGTAGAATCGGACATTACTTCAACACCAGGGTTTTGTAAAATTTTGCTGTAACTTATTGAGCTTTCTACAGAGTTCTACCTTAATTGCAAGGTTGTTTTCTGCATTTTATCTTGTTTGGACTAAGTTAAGGAATCAGCAGTACTGAGAAAAGTATAAAACGTGAAAATTAAGACAAACTTAAATAAGTGAAAAAATTGGTCATATATATATATATATATATATATATATATATATATATATATATATATATATATATATATATATATATATATATATATATATATATATATATATATATATATATATATATATATATATATATATATATATAGAGAGAGAGAGAGAGAGAGAGAAATTTTCCTATTATTTTATTTTAAATAATCTAATTCTCATTTATTTTTAATTATTTGGAAAACTAGTGATTAAAATAGCAGTTTTCTTCAAGCGGGGTTTTCTTTAAAAAAAAATCGGGTGGAATATGGAAGAGTATTATAGCAGAATGAACCGAAGTTTTAGTGTATAAAAACAGTAGCAAAGTGCAAGTAAGGCAACAATGAAATCAAGATTAACATATGCGTAGGGAAAGTTGGCAATTTAATTTTATCTTGATTATTCATGCAGTAGGTTTTACTGCTTTCATGTTAAAAGATACAGATGTTTCCAAAAATCATGTTTAACAATCAAATTCTGAACTTCATACAAGGAGAAACTAGTAAAGTGGTATTGTCATGGAGAATCAGACAATGCAAGACGGTAATTTGCCACCAGGGTTTTGTCAAATTTTCTTTACAATTTTACGGAGCTGTCCACAGAGTTCTACCTCAAATAAAGGGTGTTTTCAACTTCTGGTCTTGTTTGGACTGAAGTTATAGAATCGACCTTGAATTGAAACTACTACAAAACGTGAAAATTAATAGGAATTAAGCTTATACACAGTACCTTGCAGCATAAGTGATGAAAATTATTACGTAATATATATATATATATATATATATATATATATAATATATATATATATATATATATATATATATATATATATATATATATATATATATATATATATATATATATATATATATATATATATATAATATATATATATATATATATATATATAATATATAATTATATTATATATATATATTAAAAAAAAAAAAAAAAATTTTTTTTTTTTTTTTTTTTTTTTTTTTTTTTTTAAATGGACCCACCCCTGCCAACCCTGATTCTATGTAATATGAATGGTAGCTTCACCATTCTTTTAATACCAGGCTACGCTGCTTCCGTTCTAGAGCATCCGGATTTTTGTATAAAAAGCTACATTTTTAGATAAATATCTGAAAATGTGATGCACAAACTTTTCCCATTTAGAATTACACTACAAGTACTGAAATTACGATTTATAACGAAATATTGTTTCATAATACTTAATCAAAATTCCATTAATTCAGTTTGTACATTAGGTAAATCGGAAAATGTAACTTTCAAACCTGCTTCTTTTGAATTTCCTAGAAAGCAAATATTGTATGTAACCTGGTGGTATTCCAGAAGCCACTCATATTACGTACAAAATATTATCAAATTAATATCCTTTATATTCAGAGGTGTATTACTCATTATTCTCCCTACTTCCGAAATTAAAAATGACTGCTTACAGAGAGTAAATGAGGAATTTGGCAAACTCTAAATGGTCCAACAAATACTAGAATTGGAATTAAACTAGAATTAATTTGGTATTCTTTTAACAAAGTAGAAGCCTATACAATTAGTTAATCTGATTGAAATGAGCTAAAACACATTGCTCATTTTTCTAAATTCTCCTCAATAATAATAATATAAATCAGTTGCATTAGTAGTAATAATAGGAGAGGAAACAACAGAATATATATATATATAAAATTATAAAACCGCTACACTGTTGCACAAAACCAACAAATATATAATAACGTATATATATATATCTATATATATATATATATACTATATATATATATATATAGTATATATATATATATATATATATATATATATATATATATATATATATATATATATATATATATATATATATATATATATATATATATATATATATATATATATATATATATATATATATATATATATATATATATATATATATATATATATATATATATATATCCTAGTTGTTGAAACTAAATTTAATACAAAGGAACTTTATTAAAAAGAAAAATTACATGTATGATTTTATTATAAAAATAAAAGGTAACAGAAATCCATTGCCACAATTCGGCTCTAATAGGCTTTAAAAGGTATTATAAAACATAGCAATTGATTTATTCAAATTCTGTGTAAAATCAAGAAAATAAAAAAAAAAATTATTTTCATTTAATGCTTTATAACTTCATCTACCCTATTATCTTTGATATTTTTCTTATTTTCTAAAGACACATACAATATAAAGATATCACTGATAGTACAATTCAAGGTTCATTCCATCATGAATTTCATAATCTTCTAATGAGATGTGATCTTTAAAAATTGTATACCACTTTTTTAAAACTATCTTGTCCCATCTTGTTCCAGTCTGTGCAGCAATTAACTTTTTCAAGTCACCAATTGTATCTTCAGGATTGCATTTCACTCGTACCTTTTTTCCCAATCTATCATTACAGGTTATTTCAAGCATTTTTCATTTATTAGTTACAGTAATTTAATTTATAAAATTTATGTTGGTAGGCTGAAATAAATAAAGATATAAATTATTTGAAATAAAAACTAATTCACCAAGAATTAAGAGTTGCAAAATATATAGGCTATATATATTAGTGATGGATGATTAAGAATTTTATGATGATATGCAGGCATGCAATGATAATGGCGATTATTTCCAACACTTGTGATGTCAGCATGTTTTTCACTCACTAAAATTTACTCATGGCAAATTTTATTAACTTATGACTAGTCATAGGACGCATATCTGGGGCAGAGAGCAAGTGGGACACCCTGTGGTACCTTCAAAACATTGAATTTAAATATTTTAATATGAGAGAACATGGACAGACATGCAAAATTCTAATACTTTAAATTTAGAGCTATTAAATTATGATGCAGAAACAAATCTTTTCTAAAATTTCTGGGCTAATTTGATTTTGTCTTGGAAAGTATATTTGGCCCCCACTACTAAACAGCCTTTCACTCTCAATAAAAGAGGATAGAGCAGAGATATTTATAAGTCTCCTTCTTTCCTGCCACTTATGTTTTGTGGAACTCTCTCCCATCTTCTGTGTTTCCTTCTGAATTTAATCTCAATTTCTTTAAAGCCAGTGTCTGCGCTCACCTGAGAAATTTGTGTTAGGTGGGACCTGAAGGGGTGGTTTTTATTTTTTGTACTTTGTACCCTTTTACTTCGTTTTTATTTTTCTAATACCCACTCCTTGAATAGGGCTTTGCCCGTGAGTGTGGTGATGTGATGTGTTAAAAAAAAAAAAAAAAAAAAAAAAAAAAAAAAAAAAAAAAAAAAAAAAAAAAAAAAAAAAAAAATTATATATATATATATATATATAATATATATATATATATATATATATATATATATATATATATATATATATATATATATATATATATATATTAGGGATGGGCCAGATAACTGGATATCCAACAAATTTTAAACACCAGATTCAGGTTTTAACTATCCAGCCAGATATTAAATTTGCCAGATATTCCTTAAAATTCCACATTAATTTCTAATTTATATATATATATTTCATAGTAGTTCCTATCTGTTCAATTGGAAGGATAGAACTTTTTTTTATACTAATATGGGAAAAAGAAGTAATACCTGAGGAGTGGAGAAGAGGAAAGATAATAATACTACTGAAAAGGGAGATAATACAAAATTGAAGGGGTATAACGCTGCTATCAGTTCCAGGGAAGATATTCTCTAAAATAATAATGATAGATTAAAGGAAAAAATAGTGAAAGACTGAGGAAAGAACAAGCATGTTTTAGGAAAGGAAGGATCTGTTTCAGGTAAGATATTTATAGTAAGAAACATAATAGAATAGTGTAACAAGTGGAAGAGGTCCACTTACTTCGTTTTGTGTAAATTTTGAAAAAGCATTTGACAGTCTTACATCAGGAGACTTTATGTAAACTTTTAGAGAGATATGGAATACCAATGAAAATGATTGGACTTATCAAGATGTTTTACAGAGATTAGGAAGTGGAAGTGGAAAGAGAGCTGTTAGAAGTGATCAGGGTGAGAAGTGAGGTCAGACAGGGATGCAACATATTGACTAGGTGATGAGAAGGGTGGTGGGGGGAAAAAGAGAGGAATTAGATGGAGAATGATGGCGCAATTGGAAGATCTGGATTTTGCAGTTTGTTATGCTTTCAACCTAATTTCAAAAAAAAAAATTAGGTTGAATGAAAAAATAGGTAAGATGATAGGATTAAAAAGAAATGAAGAGAAAACAAAAATGATGGTGATAAATTTAGATATATATAAATCTAAAATTAAATGGGAAAATTCTGAAGATGATAGAATTTGACTATTTGGGGTCAAGAGTGAAAAGAACACTAAGATTGACAAAAAATATTAAAGAGAAAATAGAGAAAGAGTAAACTTCAACATGTTCATTAAACAAGATATGGAAAACTAAAAGTGTTGGAATTAAGACCAGTTTATATTATCAATATAAGGTCAGTTTTGTTGTATGAATTTGAAACAAGAAGTCCAGATTATGGACTGACCAGGGCCCTAGCTAAAAATCATGGAAAACCGGAGTTTTCCTGCAGGGTTAAAATGGCTAATTATACTTATTAATGGTGGTATTAAATATAACAAAATATAAGAAAATGAAGAATTTTTTTTCCTTATTTTCTCTATATTTTGCTTTTCTTTCCTGTTTCTTTTGACCACTCCTCTTCTGCTAGTGAATGTTTATCTTTGTGTTTTGATTTTAGATTCCCCTATAAAGACTTTGTTGAAAAACTTTTACCAACATTTAAATAGCAAGTTAGGCCTAACATGGACTTAAAGGATAAATCTATGCTAGCAGCCAGCAATTAGGCCTAACCTAGCGAATGCTGGTTCTCAGTACCTTTTTTCTTTTTAGGTGTCAAGAGAAGCAGTATTTAACAAGTTAGGCCTATTTGCTGGCTGTTAAGCATAGACTTACCCTTTAAGTCCAGGTTAGGCTAAGTAGAATAATATCAATTTTTTTTTAGGATGTCATTCTTTGCCTATATTGTTAAAAGGCAATGACACATTCAGTATAGTTGACCTAATTATATTTTTTAACAGGACTGTTAGTACTTTAACTTTTTAAATTTACTGAATTTGTATTTTAAGCAAAATTAAAGTTTTCTTTAATATAATTACATTTCCAGTTTATATTTTTAATAAATACCAGGTAAAACAAATTAAGAGATGTGGACTGCATAAATACTGACAAAACAAAACTTTCATGACTGATGGCCTAGTCAGGTCTTGTGATTATTATGTGGGCCTAATTCTGGTATTCTAATTAAAATATCTTCTTACTTTGTCTACACTGCATGCACGAACAGAGGTCTTGGGGATGAACTATCTAATTCCCCTAGATTTATTATTTTTACTAGTGGTATTACTGTACATATATGATACAATATTAAATGTATTTCAATATAATTTGCTTTATGGTTTTATAATATAAATAGAACGTGTTTCAACAGAACGGGAATATATTTATTTATGAGGAAATGTAGTTTCATTGCCAAGCCTACGTGGTAGATGCTATTTTATATTCACCAGTTAATAAAGGAAATAAGAACAATTGATAATAAAATCAGTATCTAAGCAAATTAATAACCTTGAATAATTATCTTTTCAGAATCTTAAGAATTGTCAATTTATTAAATATAAAGATAAACTAGGATGCATTCCACGCAATCAAGCGTGACGTCACGCTTAAACCAACGGCAAAGAAAATATTTTGCAGATTCTTTGTTTTTCGTAGGACACTTCGCTGTAGCAATTAACAGCTGATCTAAAACCAAACCATGACCAAACTTTGATAAACCAGGGTTGGGGGATTTTTAAACATTTTTTTAGAGAATTAAAAAAAATCATGATTTTTTAATTTTTTTTAATTTTTAATTTTATTATTTGTTTTTACTTTATAGCTACATCTTTTTTAAGTAGACAAACTAAATGTCCAATTCGCTTAACCAGTAATTAAATTTAATTAATAAGCATAAGTAGTTAATTATATCAAAGTTTACCCTATAATAGGGTAAACTTTAATTATATCTTATGTTATTTAAATTATAATTTTTTAAAAAGTACAAGAAGCTATTTAGCCTATTTTACAATTTTAAATATAAAAATAGCGAAAAATACGACTGATAGAGCCAATTCACATTATTTAAATTTTAAAGAAAACGAGTTAACGATATTATAAAAACATGGGTATAGCTGAATTTTGCTGTTTTTATTTAAAGACCTGAAAGAGAAAGGTCGAAATTAGTGTTGCAATTAAATAATTTAGGAGACTTAAGCTTGTTTAGGTGTTAAACTTTTGAGTGCCATATCGACACAAAAAACCATAGGCAAAAAACAAACCAACTTTACAAAGCTCTATGAAGGAGAACTTCTCCAATATAAAAGAAAACTTAAAATATATAAAGTATATACACTAGATAAATAGTGAAAGTATATAACAGTTTTTATAATATTATTATGTTGAAAAGTATTTAATGCTTCTGTGTTATTTAATATTTAATTAAGTATTATTATATTATTAGGATAAATATTTAAAAGACATTTATTTTTTTTAGTTTGAACTTTCAACACTTATATTTTGGGGGAAAATAAAACAAATTAATTTCTATAATTTGAAGTTTTCGGACATAAGAAAATAGACAGTTAGAACTAGAAGTAGTTAATGAATTGAAATATTAATGAATTAGTTCGAAGGAATCAATTATTTAATTTAAAAAATTTCATCTTGAAAGTTTTTTTTCCTGTAGATTGCTGAATGCTGACCCACAGTAATATTTATATACTATGGCGGACACATTTCAAATCTTCAAAGTGACATCATCTTTTAAAGAAATTTTTTTTTTAAATCACGTTAAAAAAATCAACAGATTTTTTTAAATTCGATTTATATTATGCCAACACTGATATAAACAGACATGAATTGAATATATTTTAAAATCTAATTTAATCAGTCATTTAATTAATTTAAGCAATCACCTTATGTAATTAATATCATGAAGGTCATATGTAGGAAGTAGGAATATAAGATAACGTATGAGCTGTATGACTTATACGAAGATTTTAAAAAGACACTGGCTGCAGCCATGATTAAAGACTTTGGAACTAACGAAATTCCGAAAAATTGAAAATAATTGCTTCATTTAAAACAAATTAATGATTCAAAAATGTTAAAATTATTATCCGTAATAATTTGCAAACAAATCTATCTGAGTAAGAATATCTATTTTATTCTATTTATTTATTCTAAAAGAAGGCGTTGGCCTAACTCTTTCATGTTTGTTTACATCACGTGGCCATTCAAGATTGCAGCATTGAAAATTGAAGATAAAAATTTTCTATCTAACACTGCCTACGTTTTCGTCTTGACTCTAGATGCGAAATTCTATGAGGTGTTCTAAGGTTAGGATTCTTTAAAGATCTTGAAGGTTGCTAAATCGAAGAGTTTTTTTGAATCTTGTCCCACGAGTTTTGCTGCAGTAATTATTTGTAATCTTGAATGGTCACGTGATATCATAGACTGTGATATTTACGAACTTGGAGTAGTTAAGCTAACGTACGCCTTCTTTTGGAATAAATACCTTTTGTAAATATTCTTACTTAGATAGATTTGTTTGCAAATCATTATGGATAATTATTTTAGCATTTTCGGATCGATCATTAATTTGTTTTAATTAAATGAAGCAGATTAATTATTTTCAATAATTCGGAATTTCGTTGGTTCTACTGTTTTTAATCATGACTGCCGCCAAAGTCTTTTTAAAATCTTCGTTTGACTTATACCTTCGTTATATTATATTCCTAGCAGGGTTGGCATAATAAAAATCAAATTATATAAATCAGTTGATTTTTTAACGTGAATTTTTTTTAATTTATTGATTTTTTTTTTTTTTAAATAACGTCGCTGTCTTCATATTTTTAAGTTCAAAATATCATAAGAGAGATTAAGAAAAGAAAATAAATTAAAATTAATATAAATTTAGGTATTTTGTTGGGCTGGGAGAAAAAATTAATCAGCATCCAACGATATTTTTTGCAAAATTATTGAAACCTGCAATACTGTTTTCCTTTTAAATTCTGGCTTTAATATCTACTGTAAAAGCTAGGCGGGAGAGTTATATAAAATTTATTAATTTTAATATTTCAATAGAAATGTTTTTTAATTTAATTATTAATTTTATTTATTTATTTTGCAAGCTCTACTAGTAAGACCGTGACCGTGAAGCACCAAACCTTATTAATCACAAATTTCATTTAATTAAAAAATATATATAAGCTATCTAGTATCTAAAAGTATAAACCTATTTAAAAACGTTTATTGTAGTCAACTTGTTCCATAGAATTGTGCAGTATTGTAAAGGTGAATAAAAAAAGGATCCAATAGAATAAAAAGCTTTATGATTGATATGTGCCAGCATTCAGCATCTACCATAAAATCTTTTTTTTTTCCCAGATGATTTTGTTTTTTATTTTAATAATTGATTTAGTCGGACCAATTTACTTACATTTAATATTCTATTCAAAGCTCTAACTGTCTCTATTTACGTATTTTCTAATTACAGAAATTAATGTTTTTTTTTCTTCAAAGTTTAATTTTAATACTTATCTTAATTAATTAATAATTTAATAATGAAAATTAAATAACAGTACAGAACCATAAAATATTCTTCAAAATAATAAAATTTAGTTTACTTGTTTTCTTTAAAATTTAAAATTTAAATACAGTGAATTGGTTTTATCAGTCGCATTTTCGTCATTTTCATATTTAAAAAAATTAACATTGCTTGTACTTTTGAAAAAAATATAATTTTAGCCTATTTAAACTAGCTAGCTAACTAATCATATTTACTTATTTACTATATATATACAATTAATTATGAAATTATATAATTTTTCCCTTAAAAAAATGACTTGTAACTATATAAAAATATCAAAAAAATCAAAAATCATGATTTTTTTTAATTTGATTCATCATCATTTATAAAAAATATAAAAAAATCCCCAACCTGATAAAAATTTTATAACAGCACAAAACTATAAAACATTTCTTAAAATAATATAATATAGTTTATTCATTTTCTTTAAAATTTAAAATTTCAAATACAGTGAATTTGTTCTATCAATCTCATTTTCATAATTTTTCTATAATTTTTTTTTTTTTTTTTTTTTTTTTTTTTTTTTTTTTTTTAACCTTGCACTTTTTAAAAAAATTCTAATTTAAATAACTTACTTAATTAAGCTAATTTATATATTTTACTTATTAATTATTACAGGCGAATAAGCTTCAATTACTAATAAACAGGGTTGGGGAATTTTTTTATTTTTTATTTTTGATCATCGGAGTGTATAATGTAAATGTGCATTTGTAGTTTGTACATAACAGCGCAAGTATGTGCGTGTGTGTAGAACTGTTTACGTATATATGTTTTCCATTTATCCCATTGACTATAAAAATGCCAAATTATATTGAATCATTAATTATGAGAGCTGAAATTAAACGGTAAAGAATTTCTTCTAATTTGGCGTGATTCTACTCTCTCTCTCTCTCTCTCTCTCTCTCTCTCTCTCTCTCTCTCTCTCTCTCTCTCTCTCTCTCTCTCTCACTCTCTCTCTCTCTCTCTCTCTCTCTCTCTCTCTCTCTCTCTCTCTCTCTCTCTCTCTCTCTCTCTCTCTCTCTCTCTCTCTCTCTCTTCTGAGATAATCATTAATACTGTGTCATTAGAGTCTAATCCTAATCCCAACAAAGAAGAATTTCGTTCTTATGAGAAATTCAATAGAGCTTCTAATTTTTTTTGGTCCTCATTCGCTTCATTAATATACGTAAACAACAATCTAATTGGCAACCCATCAAAATTATTTATTACTTGATGCTTTCTTCCTGACATATTTGAACTTCAGTAGGCAGCAGAAGTTTGGTTGTGCGAAGTTTGTGGAGTTTTTGGAGTAAACCGTTTGACTTTTCTTCCATTCATCAAAGCCTCAATACGTAATTTTTAGTTTGGCGAAGATTTAAAGATGAGAAATGCTTGAAGATATGATCACCGACTATTTGAAATTTATAATAATAATGATAATAATAATAATAATAATAATAATAATAATAATAATAATAATAATAATAATAATAATAATAATAATAATAATAATAATAATAATAATAATGAATAATAATAATAATAATAATAATAATAATAATAATAATAATAATAATAATAATAATAATAATAATAAAATATATATTTGCAAACTTTATACGATATGAAAATTAAATGTTCTTTCAAACATAAAATTCTTTAAAAAGGACATAAAACTATTTTTTACTCTTTTGTATTTTATTTTACATACAAGCCTTAACAAGCATAACATTTTTTAAAAAAATTTAATTCCTAATCTTAAGATAATTGGATCATTAAAAACAATAATCTTTTTGTTTTTAACATCATAAAAAAAAAGAAAAAAAAGAAAAGCAACCGAAAAAATATTCTCTTCCTCAACACAAGCTGCAATTTCCGATAACACACATTTGAACAGTTTTTCAATATCTTAATTTCTAGTTACCGTACCTTTCTTTAAAAGCGATTTGGCTCATTGCTCATTTGGGTATTTTTAAACACTTACGAAAGTTTGGATTTTAGAAGGTTGGTATTATAAAGGTTTCATTGATAAATTGTATCACTGTTTTAGATCACAACCCTATTATCTGTTCTTCACAATGACGAATCGATATTATTTATTTCACAGACGTAAAGTATTAATATTTATTTCCTATATCTTTAGATTAAAATGAAAGATTAATAAGAATGCTAACTTTCATTTTCTATTGGCTTTCTATTAATTTAACTATTAGTCGGTTCAATAATTTAGGTGGCCGATCATGAAACAAGAGACCTTAATTGAATATAATCGATTATTTTAGATGGGTTTTAAAAACCGATTATTTTAGATCGATTTTAAACTCTATTTTGTATAATAAATGATAAATTCGCTTTACTATTGTAAAGTATAGTTAATCTAATAAGGTTGTCTTTCTCATAGATAAATTTTGATTTAATGATTGTATATATATATATATATATATATATATATATATATATATATATATATATATATATATATATATATATATATATATATATATATATATATATATATATTATATATATTATAATATATATATATATATATATATATATTATATATATATATATATATATATATATATATATATATATATATATATATATATATATATATATATATATATATATATATATATATATATATATATATATATATATATTAAACATCGAAGTTTAAAGTTATATATAAATCGAACCTGGGCCCTGTAGCACAAAAGCTATTGTGCTATTCCCTTATAGCAAACTTTAAACTTGGATGTTTAATGAATATTTAGTCTGCGAGAGTGCTAGCAGACTTTAAATTATTACTATTAATTTATATATATATATATATATATATATATATATATATATATATATATATATATATATATATATATATATATATATATATATATATATATATATATATGTCATGTATTTTATAAAGTCAGAGTCCTACATAGTTTATACGATTCGGAGGAAATGCCAAACATAACCCAATTTAAGACATATGAAATATTGTTAAGTCAAATGAAAAGTAGAAAATTGTGTTCTAGAACTTATATATATATATATATATATATATATATATATATATATATATATATATATATATATATATATATATATATATATATATATATATATATATATATATATATATATATATATATATATATATATATATATTTTACGTTTTTCATCTTTCCATTTCGTGGGGTGGTGCCAGCCATAATTCCTTCACACACGCACATACACACCTCACCTTTCACCCACCACCATCACCACCGCTCTCCATCTTCCTCTGTTCTCAGCAACTCTCCCGTCCTCTTCCAAACTCAAACCTTTTCCACACAAATCTCCCTCACTCCATCCATCCATTTTCACTCTGGCCTCCCTCTACCTCCCTCAACCTCGGATTTAAGCATTCTGCATACCATCCTGTCTTCACCCATTCTACACACGTGCCCAAGCCACCTTAGTACACACTCCTCTGCTCTATCAATGATTCCTCTTCTACATCCACGTATCTCAATTATTTTATCGTTTCTGATCCTATCTACCCATCTCAAACTACATATCTCTCTCAGTCCCTTCATCTCAAATAAATTCAATCTTTTCCTCACCTGAGCATTCATCATCCATGTTTCACATCCATACATTACAGATGGTAAACACATGCACTCAAACATTCGTACCTTAATTTCCTTTGACGTTTTCCCTTTCTTCCACACTTCCCTTAATCCCCCATCACTTTCATTCCTTCCACCACTCTACTGTTAATTTCCTTTAATATCCCTCCTTTTCCATATACCAACATTCCCAAATATTTGAATCCTTCCACCTTCTCCAATCTCTCACCCCCCACCTCTACATCTCCCCCTATTCCTCCCCTCAAAAAAAAAAAAATTCCACATGCACAAGTACATATCTAAATCCTTTACTTAGTATCGAACCATATACCTTAAGCCAATTTCAACGCTTTACCACTTGACGAAGAAACATTTTTAATGCCAACCTTCTAAAATCCAAACTTTCGTATATACGCTATATATATATATATATATATATATATATATATATATATATATATATATATATATATATATATATATATATATATATATATATATATATATATATATATATATATATATATATATATATATTACAGTTTCCCACCACTCATGGGCAGAGTCCTTTTCAAGGAGGGGGCACGTACAAAAGAGAAAAGAGGACGAAAACCACTCAGACCCGAGTATAATGCACTTCTCTCAGGAGGGCACAGACGGAAGCCTTGAAGAGTGGAAGATTAAATACAGGAGGAAAAATAGATGATGGTAGAGAGTTCCAAAGAACAGAGGTGGCTGGAATGAAGAAGGCACCACAACTGGCAAACCTGGGGTTTCCAGCATCCACACAAAATTAGTGCGAAAGCAGGGCACCCTTTGTGCAACGAGGGCGACGCAATGGTGGTGGAATGAAAGAGGCCAATTCCCCCAAGCACCTGCCATTGTAGTACCTATATAAATGAGATAGTGCTCCAACGTCACGTCACAGGGATAGAGGGTCAAGAGAGTTTGAAAATAGGGTACAGTTTATTAAGCTCTTAGCCTTTCGACTCAATCCTATCCAGGAGAGTGGAGGAACCGGAGTCCCTCCCTCCCAAATGTGAGAACAGTACTCCATACAAGGGCGAATAAAACCCTTATATAATTGGATTAACTGATCAGAAGAAAAAATTTTCGCAACCTGAAAAGAACTCCCAGATTTTTAGAGGCCACTTTAGCAACCATTGTGATATGTGTTTTCCAAGACAATTTATTGTTTATGTTTAGACCAAGAATGCTAATGATATTTACAGGTGAGACAGGAGAACCATCGAAGAAGATAGGATAGTTGGAAGGTGTTTTTGAGAGGGATATGTGAATAAGTTGAGC
The DNA here is from genome assembly GCA_009176605.1 of Armadillidium nasatum. NCBI lineage: Eukaryota > Metazoa > Arthropoda > Malacostraca > Isopoda > Armadillidiidae > Armadillidium > Armadillidium nasatum. Next base: position 27,421 of record SEYY01018486.1, on the reverse strand, counting down.
TTTTAAAGAGTTAAATTTCACAAGGTTGCTATGATCCCACCGGGAAATACCATTCAGATCAGCAAGAATAGAATCGGAAAGTTGAAGACGAGAAGCAACTCTAGAAGCAAAAGAAGGAGCAGATTTGAAATGAGTAGAAGAATGGAGAGTTGAGTCATCAACATAAGAGTGAATAGAGTTAGAAGTGCAGTTGAGAAGGTCGTTAATGAAAAGTAAAAATAAAGTTGGATATAAAACAGAACCCTGAGCTGAAAGGTAAGGAGGAAGAGGTCACTTCATCTACAAGTGGCGAAATCGAACGATCTGAGAGAAAACTAGACAAGAATAAGCAAAGAGAAGGAGGAAATCCAAAGGAAGGGAGCTTAGAGAGCAGCGTCGCACGCCACATACCCGGTCAAATGCCTTGAATAGATCAAGCACAACCATACAAGACTCCCCGAAGTCCTTATGGGCAGAAGACCATAAATCAGTGAGATAGGAAAGTACGTCACCAGTTGACCTCGAGCGTCGAAAGCCATACTGATGATCTAAGAGAAGAGAATGAGACTCTAACTGATCCAGGAAATGAGAGATGAGGAGAGATTCAAAAATTTTAAACAGAACACATGTGAGAGCTACAAGTCGATAGTTGGAAGGGTCAGAGCGGCTACCTGTTTTCGGGATCGGCTGAACATATGCGCGCTTCCAACACTGAGGAAAAGAATTAGTGTTAACGCATAGAGAGTAGAGCTGAACGGGGACAGGCGCCAACTCGGAGGGACACTCCCTCAGAACACGAGGAAGAATGCCATCCGGGCCACAGGTCTTCCCAACCTTCATAGCTTTCAGGATCTTCTGAGAGGAGAAGGAGTAGGAGGAGGGATGCCAGAATTGAGCAGGGTGAAATTAGATGAAAAAAGGAGACCGAACAAATTAGCATTTTCAGAGAGAGTATTAGCTGCAGAACCATCGGAGCGAATAAGAAGAGGAAAGGAATATTTACAGATATTAGAGATATTTTTGGTAAGAGGCTAGATATTTATTATTAGTAGGAAAACCATGGAGGTCAGTGCCCTTCCTTTTAGTGAAAGTACGCTTAGTCCGTCGAAGAACATCCCAGCAACGATTCCGAGCTGAACGAATATATATATATATATATATATATATATATATATATATATATATATATATATATATATATATATATATATATATATATATATATATATATATATATATATATATATATATATATATATATATATATATATATAAATTCTACTGAAAAGTATTAGAAATATTTTATATTATAGCAATATACAAATCCTTCTTTATGCATTCCAATACTTTCTTTTATTTTCAGTTGGCATTATTTATTTGCAAGTCTGGACCGAAATTACAGTTTTTGTATTTGCATAAAAATGGAAGTAAGTCTCTGGAGGCGCGATAAGCTTTCTGCCTTCAACAGTTAAAAATAGGCAAGCAACTTAAGTCTCTTATGTACTGAATCCTTAAGCTTGACACACACAAATTCCTGCTCACACATACACCTACACACACGTATATATATATATATATATATATATATATATATATATATATATATATATATATATATATATATATATATATATATATATATATATATATATATATATATATATATATATATATATATATATTATTTATTTATTTCTTATCATGTAAGATAAAATGTGGAAAAAGAACCAAAATTTCGAAAGTTTGACCTTTGAGAAAGGATGAATTATGAGCATTCCCTGATATAACTATTTAAAATTATTTTGAAAAATAATAACAAAAATAATAATAATTTATAGTAATAATAATAATAATAATAATAATAATAATAATAATAATAATAATAATAATAATAATTAATAAAATAATAATAATAATAATAATTATAATAATAAGAATAATAATAATAAAAAAACAATACTTTTAGTAATTTTAATAATGAAATTAATTTTAGTAATTTTAATAATAAAATTATAGTAATTTTAATAATAATAATTTTAGTAATTTTAATAATAATAATAATAATAATAATAATAATAATAATAATAATAATAATAAAAATAATAATAATATATAATATATATATATATATATATATATATATATATATATATATATATATATATATATATATATATATATATATATATTATATATATATATATATATATAATATATATATATATATATATATATATATATATATATATAATAATATATTTGCTGTCGTCGTGAGCGGAGGTGCTTAAAATCAGATGGGAAAAGAAAAGGTTAGAAGAATCAGATGGAAGAAGAAGAGAAGGAGAAGAAGAGAAGAAGAAAGAAGAGAAAGAAAAGAAAGAAGAGAAGAAAAGAGAGGATAAGGGAAGAAAAGACAAAGCTTTCACAATCTGTTTTGAAAAT